>QXVZ01006115.1:5232-19610 GCA_008931825.1 Phallusia fumigata
GATTAGGGGGTTAAAGTGAAGAGGGTTGGGGTTGGGGGTAAGGTACAAACGTACAGAGCCCTGCAAATTCCCAGCGCACTTGTTGACTACACAAAGCTCGTTAGGAAACCCGCTTTATGTGCGCAAAGTCAGGCATTTAAAACGCTTGTGTGGAAATTTTGCAACACTGGAACTGATAGCAAACCCATGTTCACTTCTTGTACGACAAGTGTTCCTCGCTTATGTGTGCGCGTCATAATCACGTGATTGCATGTTTGCTGCCGGCAAGCGGCTCCGTTAATTTGCTTGTTTGTTACAGATGTCGGCAGAGGGCTCCGTTTAATTATCGTCGCATGCCGACCACCAGCGTCATCATCGCTTTTTTCAACGAAGGTTGGACGACTTTAATCCGGACAATTTACAGCGTTCTCCACAATTCCCCGAGTTCGCTACTCACAGAGATCATACTGGTCGATGATTTCAGCGATAAACGTAAGATTTGTTTTCACAACATGGATTTCAATTAATATTTCGATGATTCGCCAGTGATCCTATATTTTTTTAGGTTTTGGTTTTTATCCAGTTGTCACTTTATTACCCGAGTTGTACGTTTTAGCAGCAGAAATATCCTGCACAACCTAATCCAATTTTTCCAACCAAACACTTTAGATTTCACGATAAGAAACATGCGCAAACCGAATCTAAATATAACCCAACCACCTTTCCTCCTCGCAACTCTAATTTGCATGCAACNCAATTTTTCCAACCAAACACTTTAGATTTCACGATAAGAAACATGCGCAAACCGAATCTAAATATAACCCAACCACCTTTCCTCCTCGCAACTCTAATTTGCATGCAACTTCCCTGGATCTTGTTGTGCGTAAAATCGTGGCGTAAAATTTCTGCATTGTCACGAAAAATCTTTTGTGATACGTGACTGTTGCTACTTGTGACGTCATAAACGATACAATTAAGTCATGTGAGAGTTTACAGGGTTTGTGCGCATGCGCAAATGGTATGTTGTTTAATGTAAATTTGTAAATCTTGTTGGTACTAGAAAACACAAGCAGTAACTTCGCCTACCAATTGTGTAAGCTACCTGTAACAATTTGTGAACTGAACTGATTGAAAGCTTTCAGATTAATTCTTGGTGTTGAAAGCTCCTGCGTGCTTTCCTCNAGCAGTAACTTCGCCTACCAATTGTGTAAGCTACCTGTAACAATTTGTGAACTGAACTGATTGAAAGCTTTCAGATTAATTCTTGGTGTTGAAAGCTCCTGCGTGCTTTCCTCATAACGTATAATTTTCTCTGATACTTGGATTGTGTTGGACAGCTTATCTGAAGGAGAAACTTGCCGAATACCTGCGAGATTTGAAGCGAGTTCGTTTGGTTCGGACGAAGAAACGAGAAGGATTGGTCAGGGCCAGACTGCTGGGTGCTTCCCTGGCTCAAGGTAAAAATATTTGAGTTTTAACTAACTGTAATATTTGTGGATTCATGCTAAAGATCTACAGTGGCTCTATACTTTAGTTTGCACTGTTATGTCCGTGTATGAGTCATAATGCCAGCAACACGTCACAGAAAGCTAACCCATCACACCCGATTGTTTGTTTATCTCTGCTACAAATAGACGCATTTTGTGGGCAAGTTGCAAAACTGACATCTTATGTAGAGGCTTGTAAAAGCAGTTTGTGATTTAATCGAGATNACTGTAATATTTGTGGATTCATGCTAAAGAGCTACAGTGGCTCTATACTTTAGTTTGCATTGTTATGTCCGTGTTTGAGTCATAATGCCAGCGACACGTCACAGAAAGCTAACCCATCACACCCGATTGTTTGTTTATCTCTGCTACAAATAGACGCATTTTGTGGGCAAGTTGCAAAACTGGCATCTTATAGAGGCTTGTTAAGTAGTTTAATCGAGATGTTTTTCATCTAATACTTGGACCAATTTCTTCGTATTTCCAACATACACGGTGTTAAACCACGAGCTGCGATAACACTATGGTGCGAAGTGGGGGGTTGATATGCTGCGTTGAAATGCGGTTTTCTGTGTAACTTTCGCCACAAGCACAGGTCGACTAAGGTTGTTGGTTCAAATCCCATCCCGGTAACCCCATTCCATAGGTTTCTCTTTACAAAAATATTATTTAAATCCAGGCGAAGTCCTTACGTTCCTGGACTGTCATTGTGAATGTATGCACGGCTGGTTGGAACCTCTACTGGAACGGATAATGCAGGATGAAACGGTGATAACTGTCCCTGTCATCGACACAATCGACTACAACACTTTCGAGTGGGTGAACCAGCTTCGGAACCCGCTTTAAACCGGGTTTGAAAAATGCCTAATTAATTCAGAGCGCTTTTATTTGTTTGCTGCCGTCAATAGTTTGTTGCGGTTCACATCACATTGCTGGTTTGCGAACCAGCTTTGATCACACAAGCGGAATGATGGTGTAGTCTCCTCAAAAATTTTCCCTCTGTAGTTGAACTGGATTCCCTTAACCCGGACGAGGGGGGGTGTGGTAATTTTGTTTCGTCATCACAACTCCAACATCACGNTACTGGAACGGATAATGCAGGATGAAACGGTGATAACTGTCCCTGTCATCGACACAATCGACTACAACACTTTCGAGTGGGTGAACCAGCTTCGGAACCCGCTTTAAACCGGGTTTGAAAAATGCCTAATTAATTCAGAGCGCTTTTATTTGTTTGCTGCCGTCAATAGTTTGTTGCGGTTCACATCACATTGCTGGTTTGCGAACCAGCTTTGATCACACAAGCGGAATGATGGTGTAGTCTCCTCAAAAATTTTCCCTCTGTAGTTGAACTGGATTCCCTTAACCCGGACGAGGGGGGGTGTGGTAATTTTGTTTCGTCATCACAACTCCAACATCACGAATGTTGTTTTCACAAATTTAAACTGACGCCATCTTTGACAAACCGAACCAATCGCGTATCAGTTTCTCGGCTTTTGACGTAAACAAGACCAATTACGGTAATACTTGTTACGCCACGTTGACCTTTTCCACCCACGACATCAGATTGTCAAGGTCACGCTCCTCGATCGATCGTTGCGCCACAGTTGCCATGGTGATAATGTCGCGTGTCCGTATTTGATAGTGACGTCATATGTTAAGTGATTGTTCGTCGCTATGGAACGTTGTGACAATTGTGTTTTGTTTTAGATCTTACAGATAATCTATGTTGGAAACAAAGGGGGGTTTATTGATTTGCAGGAACTGGATTTTCCACTTTTATTCTGAGGTGGTCTCTAAACCTCAAGCGCTCTGTAACAGAGGTTAAGAATAACTTTCGCGCAGAAAATTGAAATAAAAATTATACGGGATAATCTTCGTTTTACGAGTTTGGAAACTCGCTAACCCTCTGATTTCCCACTTTTCACATTGCGACATCATTCCACCGTTTGATTGACGTGTCGACTGCTCGCAACTTCAGCATCAGTTAACAACCGCCCGCTGATCCAAGTCCGATCCCCACAATGTTACATCGTGCGATGAAATTTGTGGCGCGGCATTAACGCGGTGATGTGAATAGCAAACTGACGATGATTGTGATCGGTAAATTGTCGGTTACATAATGACCCTGGATCAACTGGTCTTATTGGCACAGCTGCAGTCAGCTTTATGTCACACTTCACCTATCGTTGTGATTCGCAGTTTTCGATATTTCTGTGTCTTTGAATTGCGGATCATGGTCGTTTGTTGGTTTGGTTTTTTTATTTTTATCGTCGGTGAGCGGAACAACACCTGAATGCGTTTTGTTCATAATGAGTCCACTGTCGAACTACCTGCCCCATTAAAGTCCCATTGGATCTTTTTTTATTTTATATTTTCGGCATTCCACTTTACCCGTTAGTTTTCACTGGGTTGGAGCAATGCTGCTTGAGTTTCTGCTCACAAGCGACGTAGTCGGGATTAGAACCCACAACCCCAAGACACCAGGCAACCTGAGATCAACAATTTATGCGAATTCATTGTAAACTTGAAAGTTTAGTTTTCACATTTACCAGCTGATTAACCCGGGGAGGCTGTCAAATTTACTTAAATTTTGTTTCCATCTCACACCTGCTGTTGCAAATTGCCACTTTTATCTTGAAATTACTGCAATCTTTGGCAAATTTATGATGCGACGTCAGAGGTTCATCATATTGCCTGAACTTTGAAAGTTTTTCCCAATTTGCGACAGTTGAATAATATTTGAACAAAAATTTGCCACCAACATTTTGCTTTGCAGGTATTACTACGGGGGTCACGAACCCCAGATCGGGGGATTCGATTGGCGCTTGACTTTCCAGTGGCACACGATACCAGACCATGAGCGGAAAAGACGGAAATCCCCGGTTGACCCCATCAGGTCACCCACCATGGCGGGGGGCTTGTTTGCTGTCAGCAAAAAATATTTCGGTCACATCGGGACTTACGATGCAGGGATGGAAATTTGGGGAGGAGAAAACCTCGAGTTGTCTTTCAGGGTGAGTAGGTTTAGCGGGTAACTCAGCGGGCTTTGTGAGTTCAACCGTATCGAAGGTTTTAAATTGCCTTGTATATCCCTAAAACCTCTCACAATATTTGATTATAATTGTTCCGTCAAACACTGTAACACCAGTGTGAATTGAATGAGGCTAGGTCACAGAAATTATTACCCTTATAAAAAAGTTTCGCGAGCTGTTTTTCACTCTTATTTCCCTTTTTGTTTCGGTACCCACGATCCGTCCATGCGCGACGTTGCGAAGTTTGGCTTACTACAAATTTCCCTAATTCCAACCTTTGCGCCGGTTCAAGCGAAAAGGGAGCTTACTGTTTTCTTTGTAAACCCCGGTATTTTCCAAGACGTGACAAGTATTAATATGGCGAAATTTTGTCACTCAATCATCTCAACGGATTGGCTGAAACCTCGAAGAAGATCAATGAATAAAATATAAACATGTTTGTTCACGATGTGTTTGCGGGTTACGCTTGACTGCACTAAGCTCGTTGCAATACCCGCTTTACAGACCAGCAAAAGTCAAACTCTGATCCCAGATTGCATAGTTGCTTTTCATCACTTCTATACATTTCTACATCGCCGCAATGCGAAATACACTTTTTCTCCCCGCAGACTTGGATGTGCGGCGGGAAACTCGAAACAATCCCTTGTTCCCATGTTGGCCACGTGTTCCCCAAACAATCCCCCTATCCCCGACCCAAGTTCCTCACCAACACTTTGCGTGCTGCTGAAGTTTGGATGGATGATTACAAGACACACTTCTACATAAGGAATCCCCCTGCTACTAAGGTTAGTTCATCGCTTTCAAGTTTGCTGGAAACGATGTTTCTACACGCAATAGAGTTGTTTATTTTTCGAACTTGTGTCGGTAAAATTTTGCCTTGCATCCGCCATGTGTTCCGCCTCACTTCCCTCACAATACGTTTTATGTTAATGCTTTTAATTCCGGAATTTTCGTGTGCCATCGTGTTCATCACATCTTAACATTCCAGTAAAATCACAAATGTGATAAAATATCGAAAAAACCTTTCGACCTCTGTGCATTTAAACCATCTTTAATTGTTTTTATTATGCTGTCATAGGAGGACTACGGTGACGTCACAGACCGTAAGCAGCTTCGCGAGCGCCTCAAGTGTCGGGATTTCAAGTGGTATCTCGACAATGTTTATCCGGATCTTCATGTTCCAGAAGATAAACCCGGGTCGTACGGAGCTGTGAGTCGTCTTCCCTTGTTTTGTGACGTCATAAAAATATTTAAGTTTGAATTAAAGGAACTTGAGTGTTAGATTTTTGTTGAAACCGTTTTTGCCTGCGAGAGGGCTGAAATAAGGTGAAATATCCACAAATTTTCACAAAACTTTGTAATTAATATTTCCTAAAGATCATGTTTACAAATGAACTTGATCACACAGCTGTAGAAAAACGGGAAATATATTGACGGAAATTGTTTGAAATTACCATTAAAAATCTATTTTCAATTAACCTGCCGCAAATTTAGTTCCGAAACAGTGGTATGACGTCATATTGCCTTGACTACGCCCCTCCCCAGCACAACCCAACTGGCGGGAGAGTTTCGGTGTTCGGTTGCCATGGACAGGGCGGTAACCAGGTAACGGCATCATGTGACTAACTGTTTTCCCGCCACTGTTAGATCGGGAATAAGGGGATGCACCGCTGTATCTACTACCCCGCGAACCGGGAAAGTCCCCTACCCAGATTTGCAAACCTCACCCATACCTGGTTCGGCCGCCCATTTACACTGAGCACTTGCTATGCATTCCATTCCTATCAGGTTGAACCGGTGTGACTGTAATCACTGCAGAGGTTGCGGGTTTCTTGTGCAAATTGTCTTGGTGGTTTGGATTGAAATATTGACACTTCTTTTTATGTTAACCTGATAAATATTTTAAACGTCAATAATCAAACTAAATGTCAATCAAAGCTCTTTTGCGTCCAGTTTGCAGATAAGTGACCAGAACCTAATACCGTTGGTGTATAAAAAATTCCGATGTCTTGGTGGCGGGGAAAAGTTAATCTTTGTTTGTTTTACAAACAATTTGTTTATCTGCGTTGTCTTGTTGAAACAAGGTTGTTGTTAATAAAATGACAAAGGTAAAATCTAAAACTAAAACATAACTTTGCTTTTTCGTTACTTGTCCGCTACTATAAAGCTCTGCCAACCAAAACGTAAAAGCAGAAATTCGGACTTTTTCAGTTTTTCGAATACACAACTCGCAAAGAAGTTCGCTTCAACTCCGAGAAGGAAATGTGCATGAGCGCTGTTGGTTCTGACGACACAATCACGATGTTGGATTGTGTTTCTGACAACCGACAACCACCGCGAGTTCAACAGTGGAATCATTCACAGGTTGAGGCCGGTAGCTTGTTAGTTCGGAATTACTGAAAAGCATGTTTTGGCAAATATTTTCGAAATTAAATTCGAACATTGTGACAGTTACAAAACGACAAATGCGCGATATTCGATGGATCCAGTTTAAGCTTCGTGTTTCCAAATGTCCCAGGTTGTCATGACCTTGTACTTTGACCTTGGGTGGCAAAAGCAATTTACCGACGGCAGCTGTAGAAAATATTTCGCTTTATATTGAAGTGAGTTTGTTGTTGATCAGGACGGAACGATCAGGACCCAGCTGAACGATAAATGTTTACAAGCTGGAACCAACAAAGATGGAAAACCTGAACTGACCTTGAAACCCTGCGAAAGTGGCAACAGATATCAACAATGGTATTGGACATGATGCGTTGCTACTGACAACCCGCTGTGCAATATGACGTCGGTCAACGTCACGAATTCGGGATCGATGCTTTCGTCATCAACAGTTATTGTTGTGACGTAACGATGCTATTATTGTTTTGTGACGAAAAAGTGATGGTGTGTTTTTTACTGTGTCTGATATTTATTGCTTGTATTTTTCGTGCGCATCGCGATACTGATGACGACGATTTGTGAATTTGAAACGTCAGAATTCTGTGACTAAAATTAATTTGTATTCCACTAAGAAAATATTCAAACATTGCACGGGTTTAAATAAAATCTTGTGTCCGAAATAAGTTTGGTAAATCGTATTTTCGCGCTGTCTGTTATTTGATTTGGTTAAACCAACTTTACTGTCGTTTACAATGTTCTAATGCTTAAGCAGTTACGAGTTTTGTCCTAATTACGTCAGCCACTTACCAAACCACATCAACTTGTTGAAAGGAAATTTCAAAATGCACTTTTTATCTTTGAACTTTATTGGTTTTGCGGCATTATGTACTTAAGCACAATTTTTGAACTAAATTTCGTTGTTCGTCGAATGCAGTTTTTGTCACCACTGTATGCCTGAAACATATTTACTTGTGCCACCGAAGAAACATGATATTGGTAAAATTAAACAACTGGATATTAGAACATTTGCCACCAAGCTGTAGCCTCATGTAGTTTAGCCGCAGCTAAACAGAGTTTTTGCCCCGTACAGATGTCTCCTTCACGGTAATAAATCATTCTAAGCACTGGTAGTACTGTGATGTGTTTATTTTACGGCTTAGGAAAGTATGATAACCTTACTGTAATGAAAAAACTCTACTGTTAAGGAGTGCAGACTGACTACAAACTTGCTGTCGTACGAATAACGGTTCGGTCATCCGTCTTTATGTAAAGTAGGGGGTTCCCCTCATGGTATCAGCGTGTGTAAGAAATTTTATCTAACACTGCAGGTTCTGCAACATTAGGTATCTGCTAGTTGCCCCTGATGTTATGTTTTCTCATAAGAACGCCAGTTTCTTGAGGTAAGTCGAGATTGGTCCACATTTAAACTGTAAGAGTTGAGTACAAAATGAAAAAATAAAGTTGAAAATGAGATACTACAAATGTTTTTGCAGATGCATTAGTGAGTGCCATCACCTGAATGCTTTATATGCAACGCAAGCTGCGAAACATTTAAGTGCAAAAGAAGTTATTAAAAAACAGCTGAGCGCTGAGATTCAGCCACCAAAAGCAAAGAAATGGTTTGTTACTAATTTGCATGTGATGGTGTAGTACATTTCTTCAGATAACACTTGTGTACATTTTTACAGGTCCAAAACTGCTGTGTTGGAAGCCTTGCAAGAAAGTGTCAAGTTTTCTGTTCGACCAGATTACATGGCACCCCCATCTCCTCAATACTGGGGAAGTTATGATGAGACATCATTAAAGTGGATGTCTAGGATGTAAGTTGTTCCTGATATTGCTTTTGTGTCTGTTGTCTCATGCATGGAATCAACAGCTGATATTGCATGTTGGCAGCTCAAATACGATTACACCCTGTCAAGCATACCGTGCTTTAACAGGTCCACTGAATTTGCTTTCTCAATTATCTCATTTTGTATCATGTGCTTTTGTTCTAAGGAATGGAATTAAAGCAGCAAATTATGTGATATCAAAACAGAAGAAGATATTTGAACATGATTGGGATGCAGATGACATTGATCCGTGGTTGGCGATGAATCCAGACGAACAATTTCTTAATGATCCATTTCAGGAGGAAGGGATCAATAAATCCTTGGATGCAGGGAATGATAGAGATGAGGAGGAAGTTGCTGATAATGAGGAAAATGATTTAATTGAGCTAAAGGATGAAGATTCAAATCGGGATAAAAAAATTCAGTTAAATGATTCCTTGGAATCTTTGCAAGTTTTGATGTCAATGAAAAAGGTAATATTTAGTATATTTGTCTGGTAGCGAAGTCCTAAAGCTTGCTTGGAATTTTAGTGCTGTATTTATGATTTTACATGCATCTTTATTACACTATAAGTAATGTGGACAATGAAAAGAAAAGTTGCCTAAGTGATGTGTTTCTTTTTGCTTCACTCTATTCAACCATATTTTGTTTTTACAGCCTGAAAATGCTGCAAAAATGTTTCTATCCCTAAAGGAAAGTGAAGTTGATATTCCAGATGCTGTTGTCAACCAGTTAATAGGATTCCTTGCATTTTATCGGGCGAGTTCCAATGATGTGGAAGTACTTCAAAAGAATCCTGAACAAGTAATTTCTAAAACCTTTTTTTTTTTGCAATTTCAACAGCTGTCACAATTTAAGATAGGTATGGGTCCCCTTCCACGAAGGGGAGATGTACTGTTTTCTTTCTTTCTTTATTTCTGTCTAACATGAGTTTGTTCCCACGTTTTAGCCATGATGGAGTTGTCCAAACTTCTTTAAATTTTTACACATGATAGATGGCCCCCCCCCCCCCCCCCCCCCCCCCCCCCCCCCCCAGTTCACCCATCGGTTCACCCACAAGCCCCCAAAACAGGACATTTTTAAAACAGCAATATTTAACACTGTAGGTCACTTAGAAGTTTCCTATTTGAAAAGTTGACCCAATGCAAAGTATTTTGTGACTTGGATTCACCAAGTTTTTAACCTGTTAAACCAAAATATTCATTTTTTTGTTTACATGCTCTTTACTTCTGACATACTAATCCAAATGGTATGAAATTTAAAACGTAGATATGTAGGGTGCTGTTGGCTTATGTAGATGACAGGCGGGTGGTTGGCTTATGTAGATGACAGTACAAAACAGCAATTTATTTGATCTTTGTTATTTTTAGTTCTGCCATTTTGCTGCCACATGTAGTTGCATTTATTGTAGATGCAACACCTCATAACATATATAAAGAGATTGTTGAATTTTTAGTGCATTGCTGAAACCACGTTGCAAAGGGTCGTTTAAAGTTTGTGATGCATTTGCTTAGACCCGCCAAAGGTCACTGCAGTTCAAACCATTGGTTAGTGTGGGGTTTAAATCATGTTTTTGAGATTGAAATTGACATAATGTGAGTAAAACTGATTCTTAAACCGATCACATCCTAAAAAGATTACGACTATACAGAAAATGAATGTGTGTGGGGACCCATCTGTTATACTAGCAGAAACAATCATGTTATAAAATGCGGGGGGGGGGGGGGGGGGGATGTAATGTGGGTATTGAATATATATCCAATGTAATAAAGAAAATGATACATGTGGAAAACATCATTTTGGGGTGGTAGTGTATGTGGAGTGAAAATATGGAGAACACCACCTCTCTAGTTTATTTTATATTTCAGTGTAGAAAAGCACGAAACGTTGACTTCTGAGGTTGTCATTTAAAGTTACTAAAACATTTTTTATTGTACTATTTAAAAAATATAAATGACACATAAATCTGCCATAATATAAAATGAATTTTTTATTCTGGTATAAAAATACATTTGCAGTCACTTTATTCATGGAGGTCGGAGCAAAAATATGACTTGTCTTTGCTCAACAAAGTTTTTGAATCAATCCAATCTCCGACCCCCGAACAACAGATGGCTTGTATTAGGTCTTTTGTTCTGGTGAGTTTAATAAAAAACAACCTTTGATTGAGTTTGTTTGTTTTGAGCTGTGTCCCTGACGATTTGATGGTCCCTAATGAATTTCACCACTCTGCTTTATAATTTAATCTGAAAAGTATTTGGTTATTTGTTGTGGTGTGCCACACTGCTTGTTGTAAAAAACTAATTTTTATTTCTAAAAACATTGAAATGTTGTTAAGTAAACATATTCGTGTATCACATTTTAACATGTTTTGTACAATTCTATTGCATAGAACTTTGATCGTGAATCAGCAATCAATGCTTACACCGACTTTAACAGAAGTAACCATCAAGCTGATTTGGAGGCTTTGAATTCAATGATGGCAGCAAGTTTGTTGGCGTCGCCAACCTTCTCAAATTGTGTGGTGAGCTGCCGGCACTGATATTCAACTATAGTTGGTAAAACTGTATCTGAAGTTGTTTGGGCAAACCACTATCACTAACTATAACCAGATAAATATTTGCTGAAGTAAAATTCCTTGTAGCGTTGCACGAAACCACCAAACCTAATTACATTTTCTATGTACTTGATTTGTGAATATCTTATATTTTTACAGACTTGGCTTGAGAAAATCCGAGATGCAGGATATGTGCCAAACCAGCAAAGTTTCATAAATCTTTTTATGGTCCGACCTTCAAACACACCTGAAGCAATGGTCCATTACTGGTCCAAGGTCATGAATGAAATGAAAACTGTGGGGCTTGGTGGGTTGAAAAATTTGCTTTAACAAAGTGAACCAGTAATTAAATCGACCATCCTAGGTGGTTTAGTTGTTGGCCACTGTCACTGGCAAGTTTCCGCACACAAATCCATCAACTTAAACAATCGGGTATACTGGAATACACGTTGACTACTGGAAGTCGGCCAAATTTTTTTAAACTACACTCACAGGATTATTTTTTGCATATGTTTTTGCATAGGTAATATTTAACTCTGACCCTTCAGATGTTGGCAGCGGTAGGCCATACACGATTATGTTGAAACAAATTACTTGGAGAGAATTAACAATGGTTTAAACATGTTTTAGATGTTGGGTTGTATGTGTACTCGGCCATGATCTATTCTGCTGATCTAATGCTACATCATGCAAAAAAAATTCAATTACAAGTTAAACTTTGTATTTTGGAACATATGAGAGGGAGGAAATTTGATCCAGGTGATCCACTAAATGGTGAGATTTTGTTTCTTGCAAAGATATCTTGTATTCTTAACAAACTCAATTGTGTTGTAGTTGCTGCTTTGGACACTTTACAACAAAAACTTGTGGGTCATCCAGAATGTATGAAGTTGTTTTGGGAATTAATAACGTCTGGAGAAAACTACAAATTGCTTGAAAAGTCACCGAAACAATTCAACTTATGGTAAGCCAAGTTTAAATTCGAAACAGTCAATGACTTGAATAGAAGCTTCAGCAAAAAAATTCTTGAAAACAACATTGTAGTGACAACTTGTTGAACCACTTCGAAACCTAAAGTTAGTGTAATGATTTTTTCAGTTATAGAAGACTTGTATCTTCTCTAAAGTCAGACAACATGGAAGAAGTTTGGGCGACGTTACAACAACTTGTCCCAGTGGTAAGAAAAATATTTTTGTGCAGGGGGGATCGTAAGTAGACAATGGAACAAACTCATCCATCAGTTGAAGTTAAAACCTGATTTTATTTTGGGCATTTGTAATCAAAGTAATTGTCCAATCCCAATTAGATTTTATTTTAATCATAAAACTTAACACCACATGAGCCAACTTTTTATTTAAAAATGGGACAGCAATTGAGGCAGATCCATTCTTGTCGAACCTTTCCGACCTCTTTCGGTATGCAGCAAATGTCCCAAGTATTTTCGGGGTTTAAGACAATGTTACCACATACATACTGATTTACTATTTGTTTTGTCATGTAGAGATTTGGGATGAATGAGAGAACAACTTCACTTCTGATTCAAGCAATTTATCGTAACAAGAGACCGGAATATCTTCCCATTACATATGCTTTGTGTATGTTTGTTAATTTACCGATGAAACAACACTCACCTGTCCATGATATTCTGTGATTTAGATTTGGATAGAGTGAACAAATTTGCCACAGCGCGTGGTGCTTGGATTGATGTAGCTCTTCGATTGGCAGACGTCGCGGATGAGGACACTTGTACACAACTTGCTGTAATTGGAACAGATCTCCATTTTCGTTTGGGGGAAACGAGGTCTAGAATACAGTAAGCATGGCAACTTTCTGTACAAGTTAAAAACATGGTTATAAATCCAAATTTTTTATTCTGCCTTTTTTGTCAAATATAAAATTTTACATTTTGCTTGCAGACAGCTTCATCTGCTAAATTCTTCGCTTCAGCTGGTTGCCAAGCTTGGGACAGTTTCCCAAACAGCAGAACTGATAAAAACTTATTTGGAAAAGTACAGTGCACTTCACATTCAGTGAGTTAAAACCAATGTTATGTTGCAAACCAGCACACCCGGTGCTGAGCATCGCGGGTTTGGTGCGTGGTACTCCACCAAAATCAGCTGAATAACGTTCAATTATGAGAACAGGTTTAAAAAGCAGTAATAATCTAGTAACTTCTTCCTGTAGCTGGCACGTCGCCAGGGCTATTGTTACGTCACATATGTGTGATGTCATAATATTCCTAGAATGCACTTGCACTTTTGGCCTCCCATTTTAAAGGGATGTTACTAAAACAGTTTTGTTCAGTGAGGAAACCAGACAAGCCTGTCGGAACCTGCTAGACAAGTTTCCGCAATCCACTATTTTGCAAAAGGTAGGCTATAAATTGAGTCGTGCCATTTTACTTGATTCCTTCTGGTAATCAATTTAAAATCCTGTGGGCTGTGGTTTTCAGGCAGTTGACAGTTTGGAGAAGAAGTGGAAGGGGGTGCAGAAAACACAAACATCGGGACAGAAATCTGCCAGTGAAGAAAGATCGCGGGATCCATATGCTGATGATTGGTGGCCCTAAATATGTNCACTATTTTGCAAAAGGTAGGCTATAAATTTATCTTGGAATTTAAGCATTGTGTCCGAGTCTGGAAAGTGCCAGTCGTGTATTTTACTTGGTTCCTTCTGGTAATCAATTTAAAATCCTGTGGGTTGTGGTTTTCAGGCAGTTGACAGTTTGGAGAAGAAGTGGAAGGGGGTGCAGAAAACACAAACATCGGGACAGAAATCTGCCAGTGAAGGAAGATCGCGGGATCCATATGCTGATGACTGGTGGCCCTAAATATGTTTGAGAAAAATAAACCTGTGTTGCTATGTATTGTGGTCATCTTATATGTTTGAAATTTGGTTTAAATCCACAAGCTGCCAGCGTTATGCCCCACACACAGTATACTAGGGTCCCACAACGGCTCGTCTCTACGGGGATAGGTTAAGACAGGTTTTGTGGCATTGGTGGGATATTCTGACTGTTTTTTTGTTTTAATCCATTGGTTACCAACATTCCTACATGGCAGTTGAGGTGCAAAGGTATATGATGTGCTTGCCACCTTTCGCTACA
>QXVZ01006121.1:0-12310 GCA_008931825.1 Phallusia fumigata
TGATATGTTAGTTCAAGATGGGTTAAACTTTTATAATAGAGTTTTGCCTGATTTTTTTATCCCCTGATACGAAACACAACATTAGTGTGGGCTTTAGTTACTATTGTGTAAAATATGTTGTAGAAATATCATAAGCATGTTGTCATATATAACAGGAAACTTGTGAGTGAAGTTTTTGGTGGAGTTGGTGGTGACAAACTTCAGGGATCTGTTGCTGGTTTGAAGTTGGACGTGGGCAACACACTTCGCAGAGCAACAAGTTTTCGAAATGCCTGGTCAACAACATCTTCAACTGCTGCTGCAGTCGTAAAAAAAACTTCATGCATGTTTCTCAAACGCCAAATAGTACGTCAATGTTCCACATTTTAAGTTAATAAAATGTTTCTGAACAGTTATCACTGTAATGAATAATTGTGTTGTTTTACAGGACAGTTTAATGGATATAGTGAGACGTGGACAACCTCACTTTATTCTTGCCATAGCTTGTCACTCACCAATGGCTATAAAAAGTGAAGTTGATTTTATGTTTTTTCGCAAACAAATTCGGGGATTTCAGCTTCTGTCCATTTCACGTGCTATTAAAGAGGGTATGTAAATGTATTGCTATTGTAATGATGGTAAATACTTTGTTTACTTTATAGGTTTTGGATAAATTTTGCTAAAAAAGGGTTTATAGCTAAGGATCTGTCACTGAGCAAAACTCCCATCCAGCAAGTTTTGCATTAAAAATGTATTGTATGTATTAGATACTCTGCCAAACAGCATCCCTACTTTGCTGTATAGAAGGGAATTTTGGTTTTACAAACCAAGACTGATGTCAAGATTACACTCTTTAACAGGTTATCCTGAACACATGGTGCTGAATGACTTTAGACGTCATTTTGATGTCTTGCTTCATCAAATTTCCAAAGATCTTCCAAGTAACTCCACATCAGTAGCACTTATGGATGACAAGGAAGCCACTGAAAATATCATTAAACATGTTGAATTAAGTCGCTCACAATTTCGCATCGGTGTCAGCCAGGTAAAAACTCAATTTTTTTTTTTTTAATTTTATTACTCTATTTTTTTTATTGTTGGTACATGACAAGTATTAAAATGCATTTTAGACTGGTTAACTAATTGTACTGAACATGCCTTTTAACACTGCTACCAATTGGCAATTACGTGTGTGTAGAACTTACACATTTATGCCTGCAGAACGAATCAGTTCTGTGATGAAAATTAGGTGCCTAATGTAATGTAGGTGTTGAATATGTATCCATTGTAAAACTAGGAAATGCTGTATGTAGAAAATATTTTTTGTGGGCTTGTGTTGTCTATACAATGGCATTATTGAGAAGAGCAAAAATATTGTTACACTTTGAAACAAAATTTTGTACGCGACTGTAGTTACAAACCAGTTGAACTTAAACACAAATTTATTGCTGTGTTTAAACTGTATTTCTAGGTATTTTTCCGCTCTGGTGTGCTAAATTTACTTGAAGACAAAAGGAATGAAAAAGTTTCCACAGTCTTGGTTTCATTCCAAGCAGCCTGCAGAGGATATCTCGCTAGAAGAAGGCATGCCAGACGAAAGGTCAACTTCAATAATAATTCTATTTTAAACATTTATCAACCATGACTTATTTTGCTATTTTAAAACATAGGTTCAAGTTGTAGCAGTTAGGTGCATTCAACGAAATATTCGCAAGTTTATGGCAATTCGCCAATGGCCATGGTGGAGGTTGCTTACTAAAGTTCTTCCATTGGTTGAAGTTACTCGCACAGAAGAAGACCTTCGTGAAAAACAGGTTTACTAATTGTATTTATAATGACCTGTCTTTTAGTTGCATTTACATAATCACATTGATGTTTAGGCTGAGTTTGATTTGCTGAAAGAAAAGTTTGACAGGGTGGTAGAGGAACGAGATGAGTTCAAACTTGCAAATTCAAAGTATGAAACCAGGGTATGTAAAGGCTTATTGTTGTATTATTGTTTTCTGTTTTTGTTGGTTGTTGTAGCAAACAACAAATTTTTCCACAAAACTCACCAGAACTGTTTCCATTTTTAGCTGCAAGAAGTTTTACTTCATCTTGAAGATGAACATACAACAGCGACACATGCAAGCGAGTTGCTCGAACATGAGACAAAAGAAAGAATAAAACTCGAAAAACAATTAAAGGGTTTGTTTTTTATTATTTTTCTTGTAGGATGCTATTACTAAAACCTGTTAAAAAAACTACTGTACTAAAAAAGACATAAAAAGTGAAAAAAAAAACATTTTTGCAGCATTTTTATCAGAGATTGTAATTTATTTTTTTGAAGAACTCCAAATAAACCATAATGTGCTACAAAATCAAGTTGAATCAATGGAGGTGGAAATAGCTGAGAAAAGATTGTTGTACTCAGAACACCAAACACTCGCTGATTCTGATGAGGAAATAGAAGGTTTGCATAGCAACAGAATTTAAATAGCAGAAACAAGTTTAAACAAATAAAAACAATTTTTAAGTGGGTGCTCTTTTTGCTTAGAATAAGTGCACACTATAACTTTGTAAACTATTAATTACTACTTGTTAGCAGTGCAATAAGTGCACAATAAATAGCCTTACACTGCAACTATTCACTTAAATAGATGTATTTTACAAAATAGTTTGATCATGTCATGTTCAGATGGCGAATATAAAGCCAAATATGAAAGGGCTGTTCGGGAGTTTAATTTCGAGTCAAAAAAGCAAAAGCAACAGTTTGAAGATGCTAATGAAGAAATGCAAGCTGAGAAGAAGTCATTGGAGCGCAAGGTACAGTTATGATTGGCCAAATTTCTTTCCATCGCATGACAGAACCTCTAGTCAACTGCATTTTTGACAAAGAGGTTTTTGTTGTGAAAATGACCTGTTTGTAAAGCTATTTATTTTACTTTGTGCCATGTTAAACCCCAAACAGAACATGTAGATTAATTCGCTTTCTAGATCTTTCAAATTCAAGAAGAAGCTGATGACCAACGACGCATTGAACAGCAAACTCGTAAGAAGTTGCAAAGGCTTCATGCCCAGTTAAGCGATGCACAAATCCATCTGGAAGAAACAACTTCCAAAAATTTTGAACTTGAGAAGAAACAGAGAAAGTAAGAAATTTTTTTTTTGTGAATTTTGCGAAATGCTTTTAATATAAATGGAACAGATCCTAATGGTGCTGTTTTTGTACACTGGGCAAATAGTCTAACTTTTGTTGGCTGTTTTATTAATTTAAAATAAATTAAATTACTTTGTGATGCACAATGTAAAAACTAATACCCATGGCTAAACTGATTTTTTCCTGCTTAACTTCCACTGGATTAAACACTGGTGGTTTGCAGGTTTGATAGTGAGCTTTATTCACTGCAAGCTGACATCACTGACCTGAAAATATCCAAAGATAGAATTCAACGAGAAAAAGACAAATTGTCTTTGGATAACAACTCTCTAGAAAGGGAAATTATGGTACATGGTGAAGTCGACACTCTATAATAATCTGTTTCTACATGAATTACTTAGTATTCCATAAACATAAGTAACCTGTTAAAAATTTTAATTTCAATGTCAATGATTTAGATTTGTCAAAGATATATTTTAAATCTATCAGTGAAAATTACCCACAGGAAAAAGATGAAGAGGTGGAAGACTTGAAACATAAACTGAGAAGGTTGGAAGACGAACTTGAAGACAACAACAGTCGTGACACAGATGATCGGCAGTTAGTAAGTGCTTTATGGGGAACTTAAATTTTCTCTTTTTCTTTCCACTTAATCTGTTTGATCATTTTGGATGAAACGTTTGTAGGTGGTGGACATGGTATCTTCTGTTTCAAAATGCTTTGTTTAACCCCATAGCACTAACAGTTAACCCACTTGTCCCCTGATATAAAAAAATGTTTAAATTGAATAAAAGTTGAACAGTTTGTAAATTGGGTCATTGTGATGTACCAATTACTTTATTTGACCATGTAGCCCCAGCAGCTACCCCTCTGGCCCCCTAAAGTGGATAAAATTATTAAACATTGTACATTTGGTTCATTGTAATGTGCGTGATATGCTTTCTGTACTTGATGTCACATACAATAGAATTTAATTAAGCACATAAAAGCAAATGAAAATATATGCTAACACATATATATCAACAATTTTGAGATATTACAGTTTTTTTCAAATTACTAGGATTAAACATAACATGTTTGGTATAAGTGCTTGTTGAGGACTTATTCTGAAATAGTAAAAAAGCTTGTAACATCTATCAGAAGTATAATTATGAAGAAAAAAGTTGTCAATTTCAATTCATCAAAATCAATTCATCAAATATTTGTGACTTGCAGGTGAATGGACTTAAAAAGGAAATCCGAGTACTGGAAGCAAAACTAAAAGACCAAGAGGAAGAGTTGGAAGAGCAAGCAACATCAATCCATACTCTGGAGCAAACACGTGAGAGGTTGGAGATGTCAACAGAACAAGCGCGACAGCAGAGGTTAAGGGAAATGGAAACAAAGGAAGATGAGTTGGAGGAAATGAGGACTTCTTACCACAAGAAGGTGGAAAATTAAAAGTTTCTATGTTTTCAGAGCAAAATATTGGCCCCTGCGAAAAGAATTGTTTTTGTCATTGAGTATGTTTTAAAAGATAGTCAGATATATTACAATACTTAAATAAAATAAGGAAACTAAACCTAACAAATAAATCTTTTGGCATTGATTTTGCTTAAAAAGAAGATATTTTTCTGTATGCTCAAACATATTTCCAATTCTTTTGTCAGATCAAACAACTTGAGCTCCAACTCGAAGAGGAAGAACAAGAAAGGGCTACAATGTCAAAACATCGCCGAGATCTTGAGCAGGAGCTAGCTGATATGAAAAACAATGGCATCGGAGCTAACGATGTTGAGATGGAAAGAAGACTAAGGCGGGATCTGAAGAGATACAAAGCCTTACTCGCTGATGCACAAACCATGATTGACCACTTGAAGGCTGATGTTGTGAGCAAACAACAAATGCGTCAGTTGAAAGCTCAGGTAATTTTAATGTGTTAATTTCCATGAAATCTAAAACACTTACTATTGTGGTGTTACCTATGACTGCCAGCAGGTTTCTTACATTTAACTTTTGCTTTCTACAAGATACATTTAACTTTTACAAGATAAACAATGTGTGACATCAGTTTTATTTAAAGTTATCGGTCACCCGTTATAAAACAGTGTCTTAAGTGGCAAATTTTTCAGATGTAGGATTGAATCACTGTAGCAGGTAGTCGAAACATGTCTAAACCAGTTAATGGAGTCAAACTAGAAATATTGTTAATTAGTGCATTACATTTCAATGTTTAAATTTTAAAATAAGAAATTGTAGATGGTCTTGATCTAAGTTAAAATACTTTTTTCTTGTAAACGTTCCTACAATCATAAATTATGCTTTAAAGATCCAAGATGCTAGGATATTGCCATACAAACTCCATTAACACTTTTATTTGTTATTCAGTTGGAAGAAAGTGAATACACTTGTGCTGCTGCTGTTAAGTCAAGGAAGTCAATTGAATTGGAAGTTGATGATCTGCAAGCTCAGCTAGATGAAGTATCAAGAGCGAAACAAGATGTAAGCAAAACATATATCATGACACCACTTTTACCTTATGTTGTGCAATATGAATTAATGGTTTGTGTATTGCATTTGTTAGGCTGAATCTCGTGTAAGCAGTCTTCAACGCGAAATTCACGAACTTCGGTCAAAGATGGAGGAAGATGACGAGGATTCACAAGAAACTATTCGAAAATATAAAGCTCTTGTGGCACAACATGCAGATCAACAAACAATTATTGTTGAAGCTCAAACAAACATTGAAGAACTTAAGCATGATAAAAACGCCCTGGAAGATAAGGTAGGTTCTTTTTGTGTTTAAACAGAAATAAAATGCTTACTATGCAAATGTTTTTGTAGGTTCAAACTTTGCAAAGTCAGGTTCACTTTTTAGAGGAAAGCACAATTGACAAGAATGCTGCCAATAGGCTTGATAATAAGGTTTGTTTAATGTTTGTCTGACCTCGACCTTAAGTTCTTGTTTGTCACCACACATTATAATTCTCAGGCAAAAGATCTGGAAACAAAGTTGGAATTTCAAAAGACTGCCAACAGAAGATTGGAGGTGAGTTGGCGAGGAAGTGAAAAGCTTTGTCACAGTTATACCCTTTAATGTACTTCTACTTAATGCAAACTGCCTATTAAACCCAGGTTATTAATTAATGACATAAACTTCACAACAAAGGGAACATCATCAAAATATGTGTCAAAATAGGTTCAGCTTACTCGTGTCAAAGAAAACAATGAAAAGTTGATGTCAGAGAGGGATTCCCATATTGCTGCTGAAAACCGGGAACGCGAAGCTGCCAAGCTCATTCAGCGCCAACTAATACTTCGTTTCCATGGCCACTTCACACATGGACATAAAACATGGCCATTTGCCGTAGTCGGACAAACTCGAATGGCCCAAACGCGCTTGCGTTTCCATGTCCTAAAAAATCGATCAAGCGTAGCGAAAATCGGCCATGATCGCCGACTTCAGTCTTTTGTCTCGTTATTGTGTTACTGACCCTGTGCAAAAATGATCAGCTCACGAAGGTTAAATTAAGTATTTTGTGTGTCATACTTATTTTAAAATTCTTGGTATTACACAATATGTTCACAACCGGAATTATTGTCAATGCTTTCCGATGCCATACGACGAAACATATTGGCAGATAACTTTTATTTACTCGTCATTTGACTTTTCGCACCTGTAACAAAAAACCTGAATCTGCGCGCGCTCTGCGCTATGGCCATGTAAAGATGGCCATAAGCCGTATGTCCACCCCCGCGGGAAGGACATTCGAAAACCGCGTATGGCCATGTAATTTTGCTGCGTCATCTTTTCCCACTTCCAAATATGGTCACTCGGCCATAAAACATGGCCATAAAGTGGCCATGGAAACGGAGTATTAGCCTCCCAAGCAGTCTACAACATGCCATAGTGTCTGGTCTGCGCGTTTCGCTGGCGACTGCAGCACTCTTCTGCACTAAATGACCCCGAAAACGCGCTCCTAACTACAGACAACCACTTGGTGTACAGGTTTTACGGCGTCCCACGTATACTCCTGCTTGTTTATGTTTGCTTCTCGTCTGACCTTTCGCAAGTTTGGGAGATATTCCTTTTCGCCTGCTAGGATTTCCAAGCAACTCGTTTAGTTTTCTCCTTGGCAACAGCGCCAATGCTCACACTTGGGTTTTTACGATGATGGATATCTAGATTTCCGTAGGTGTCGAGTTCAAAAAGAAAAATACACCGCTTGCGTTTAACAAGGCATTGAAAACCCGAACCAACCACATTCCCTATAGGTTACAAACAAAATTCGGATTGTTTCGGTCTCAACGAACAGATATTGTCGCTAAATGATAAATTTTGACAATCCAACCACGAAAAAATCCCANAAAATGACAAAAGCTTCTTCACCTGCACCGGGCGACGCAACCCCAGCGAGCAGAATGGATCGGGTCAGTTCAATTCTGGCCGACGAAAATCCCTCTGTGTTGTTATACGGAAAGCCCAACAACATAGCTAAGAACCTGGGTTTGGCCAAAGCTGGAACTTTCCAAGCACTGAACGAAAGCCTTCGAGCTGTCAAGTGTCGTCAAAATTTACCGAAATCTCAACAGGCAAAGTTGGCGTTACATCGCAAAATACAAAACGAAATCAGTCTCATGCAAAATCGCAGACCTGTTGAACGATGTTCCAGTGCCATAGACTTCATGCAAGACGACAGTGATGAATCAGATGCGGAATCAGACGAATGTCAATTTCAAGCGTCCTTTTCTGATGTTGGGGATTTTAATTTGGATAGTGAGAGTGGAGATTCTGACCAAGCGGATTTTATGGAAGCCCCTTTGCAACAGATGAGGCGACCTGCCAAAATTACGAAACTATCAAAACCGACTTACCAAACCGAAGCTGAGGTTGACACCGATGTTGTAATCAAACCCTTCAAATCAAGGTTTTTGGATGAAGTAAAACGTAGAACTAAAGCTAAGAACCAACTTAAAAATGAAACCGACAGTGATCAAATCAACCCCGGAAAAACAGGGATGGGACAAACAACACCAAACTTGTATGAAAGAATGAAGAAAAATCCGTCGCGGAGAAGTGCCAAAAAGTCGAGGAGCGCTTCAGTGATCAGTCAAATCGAGAGTGAATATCTCAACGAATTAAACATGAATGATTTCGAAACTTCCAGTGTCATCGACAGCCTATGCGAAAGCGACGACGTTAGTTTGGCAAGATTCGGTCTGATTGCCACACCAAGCAGCAGTGTGGGAAGAATGTCGAGTGCTGAGGTGAAATCGAACTCGCGCAAAGATAGAGCGGGACGTAGCAAGAAAATTACAAAACCGAACCCTGACAATCATCGTCTGTCCCGTTCACTATCTAGATCACAACGGCCAACATCTAGATGTAGTAGCCACCAAAACAACATACGATCCCGGCCAAGTAGCAGAGCAAGAAACGATGAAACACTGCCCCCTAACGGCCGGCCGCAGTCGAAAATTGCTTACAGCGAAAAGTTTTGTAACATTGATAGCGACGGTGTCGACAGTTCGTCCGATTACAGCGAAAGCGAAAGAGACGAGACTGAAAATGGCGAAGGCAAAATATCGTTGGATAGCATCATCAGCAAATATCTGTACAGAAAATAGATTGCATTTCATTTCACAGCATGCTCTCTCTTCTCACTTTGCACCTTTCCAACTCATTTACTACATTTGGAAACGCATTTGTACGTATACTATCGCCATGTATTTTATTTCAAAACCATTGGTAAAACAACCAACCCTTACGCTACTACAAGTTTTTCTATTACCGTTTACTTTAGGTCATCACCAGACGTTGATGGTCACGTGGTCGCGAATGGCCGATTGGAAAATGTTTTCAATAACGAAGATGAAATTTAATGGTTGACAAAAATGTTATTTTTACAATCATAGCTTGGTTCCATGCTTTTTGTATAAAGTTAAAGATATATCCCATTCGTCCAGCAGAACCAAAATTGATCAGCAAAAATGGAAAAGCTGAAAAATGTTGTGCCAGCATTTGTAAAAAAATGTATGTCAAATATTTTAAACCCACGCTTTATGCATCCTCTTGTCCTTTAAATTACTACATTGCGTACGGACGGTACCTAATACGCGGGCAAATAAGCGTGTTAGACATACTAACCTGGTCTAAATGAAGGTTGAATCAGACGTTTAGTCTCACATGGACAGTTGGAGATAAATGTGAGTTGAGTAATGTCCCTGTCCTGAGTATTGTCGCAAGCAACAACAGGGTTGGGCAACATTCTGTTGCATGCCGAATATAATTTGANTACAATCATAGCTTGGTTCCATGCTATTTGTATAAAGTTAAAGATATATCCCATTCGTCCAGCAGAAGCAAAACTGATCAGCAAAAATGGAGAGGCTGAAAAACGTTGTGCCAGCATTTGTAAAAAAAATGTATGTCAACTATTTTAAACCCCCGCTTTATGCATCCTCTTGTCCTTTAAATTACTATATTGCGTACGGACGGTACCTAATACGCGGGCAAATAAGCGTGTTAGACATAGTAACCTGGTCTAAATGAAGGCTGAATCAGACGTTTAGTCAAACATGGACAGTTGGAGGTAAATGTGAGTTGAGTAATGTCCCTGTCCTGAGTATTGTCGCAAGCCACAACATTCTGTTGCATGCCGAATATAATTTGATGGTTACCCAAGGAGTCAAAGATCGATTCAAATTGCAGCAACAACAAAGATGAACTCACTAATGCACGGTTAACCTCATGTTTTTAGTGCGTTGTTTTAGCACTTTGCTAGGGATGCGCACGTATTTGTAGACTAGTCCAAACTTTGAGGGGTCTTTGCCATTTTGGTTGCTATTTTATTAAGCTTTTCCGTTTGTTTTGTTTTGCAAAGAACTGTGAATGTACATGCACTTTTATTGCTAAAAATGAAAAAAGGTAATTTCCTCTGTATGTATTGCGGATCCTGCGCTCATTAACATTATAAGTTGCAAATCAACATATCTGATGATGAAGCGTGTTTTAACATTAACTTACAAATGTGAGTTGTAGCTAATGACATAATTTACATTGAAAGTATAGTAGCTTGATAAAAAGTCACCAAAAGGCAGTGGTGAATGTAAGCCGGAACGGTGAAAGAATCATTGTCGGTGCGGTCTCAACGCAAAGTTGCTACAAGTATTGACTATGTCATAAATCTATCATAATATCCTTTGATAATCTGTCCATGGTTGCAGTTGTTCTGTTCATTGGTGTGGGGTGATAGGTGAACTTGCTCTTTATTGCTTTGTTGCAATTATAGTTGGAATTTCGGGACGATATTGACAAATACCGGATCGTTCTGATAAGAAAATAATTCTACTTTGCTAAATAACAAAGGAAAAAAACGTTTCAGTCAGTTCTATAATTAACTAATTTTAATTTTTTAATTTTATTGGAGTACTAAATTAATTAAACCCAATTATGTTGGTTCATAAATTAATGCGAGGGTAAATTAAGAATTATGATAATAAGTCTGATTTGCGCATTGCCCTAGAAACGTTTCTCACCAAAACTTCGAACGGGAGAAATCGTCAAAAATAGAATCCCTAGGTCGCTGCAGTGTGTTAGTTTCATTTGACAGGTTTCAATCCATCTTGTCGCACCACTAAAAATATCACCAACCCGCTCTCGCACCCCTTTCACGAAAACTCAAGTGATGTTGTAGGTGTAATGAAGTGACGAAATAACTAGCCGTAGTGGGTTAAGAACCCTGTACTAAACAGTCACAGGTGTCCTGTGATTCAGTTCATTCCATCTCTGCCTTTTAACCTGATGCCACTGACATTTTTACAAGACGTAGATTGTCACATTTACGTAGATTGTGACATTTTTACAAGACGTGACTGGAAAGTGACTTTAATTGACCCAATAGCCGAAAAGCAGAAAACTAGCCTCAAAAGGGTCCAATTAGAAACAATGTTCGAAACCTTCATCTTCCAAATATTTTCTCTACTCCTACACCATGCGAGAAAAATTAAATCCAGCCCAAACGTGAACACAACCTTAGGCTTAACCAGAAAAAAACAGGGTTCTGTTGCCACCAGCACAAATATTGCCAAAAATGCCGAGACCCCATGCAAAGTAGTGGAGTAAATACATACTTTGTTTAATAGGGGAAATCAGAATTGTCGTGTAAGAAACAAACCTGCTAGGTAAATTGCGAACAATCCACCAGCCACATCACAAAAAGACGTCCATTTTATTTACATCTTAAATGCCAGCCGAAATAATAAAACATAATTTTCACAGATGTTTCTAGCTGCACAACTTCACAGGCTTATTAGTAAAGCATTTTTTTTAACTTGGTATATACAGAAAGTTAGTTGAACTGGCGGTGATGATAGAGTTCTGGGTCATAAAATGATGTTACAACAACTCGGTTGGAAAACTTTCGACCAGACAGTGCACTAGATGCTTTTTGGCAATCAAGATGGTTTGCAAATTCCACATATATCTTCCCAATTCCTTCCATATTTGTTGGCCCAGGTCGTGGAATTTCCAAACTTACAACCTGACAAATATTACAACAATTAATTTTTTTTTAAATTGTTAAAATTTGGTATGCAACAAACATTTTTAAGCAAAGTTGTTATTCCATCTGTCCACGATCTAATTCAACATACATTTTAATTACCCTACCTATTAGTTTCACCATTCTAATACCAACATAGTTTAATAATCAGGGCTAGCGGAAAAATGTTGTCAAATAATGAAATCAATGCACCATAATGACATGTTTTACAAACTGTCCAAATATAACCTTATTCAGACATTGTTTATTAGTTCACCCATTTTAAGGGGCTAGTGAGGAAACAGCTTGGGCTAAGGGCAGTTACAATTCCATCCTTATGGCTAAGATTTGTCCTTTAACTGCTTAGAAAATATTATTGTCCTTTTGTCTTAGCTACAACATTGTTACATGTAAACTTTTTCATCTCACAACACAAAAGCATGGCATTTTCAGCATTCTCAGTACTGTAAGCAAGCTAGGTTAATTAATGAGAAAACATTTTGTAGTGAAGATTAAGCAGTTATCTTAGCCTTAGTGAGAAATGTGCAAGCGCCAAAACATTTTGCAATGACAAATACAAGAAACAACTAGAGAGGTGGCGTTCTCGATATTTTCATTCCACATACACTACCACCCCAAAATGATGTTCTCCACGTATACCATTTTCTTT
>QXVZ01006129.1:0-15766 GCA_008931825.1 Phallusia fumigata
CTTATAGACTCGACGCAGACGTACACCGCGGCTACGGTTACCGTGATGAGGTCATCAACGCGGTTGCTAAGGGAACGAAGGCAATCGATGACGTAATAGCGGGAAAACGAAAACTGGCGGTAAAGTTGTTTATTTATTTTTTGTTCCTTTTTTGCCAATAAATCCATTTCTATGCCAAAATATGAAATACGATTTCTATTGATAGGTTTGGGTGGTCAGCAAGTGTGACGTCACAAGGGGCGCCCAGAAGCGGTTGGAATATTCACAAAAGTTGGTGGAAGCTGGTCTCAAACTAGAACGATTCGGAAAATGTTTCAACAACCAAAATTCGATGCCGAAACACAACCGTTCCCGTGATTCGGATTACAGGAAAACAATTCGACAATATAAATTCTACATGGCTTTCGAAAACTCGGAAAATTGCACTGATTACGTCACAGAGAAGTTTTGGTTCAACGCTTTGTCGAATGACGCAGTTCCGGTTGTGTGGGGAACCCCCAAACGCGATGTACTCCGAGNGTTACGAACTTGCCACAAACCACAAAAGAACTTAGTTTGCTGCTGGAAACAGAAGAGGCCCTTCATTTCCCCACCCTGGCTCCCGTTGACCCAAGGAAACAACAATTTGATTGGCACATTTTTTTGAAAAGTCGCTTACAAAACATAACTTCTGCTACTTTCAATTAGGCATCTAATAGGGTTGCGGCTACATGAAGTGGTTGATTTGATAAAAAACGTTCCCATAATGGGTTTTTTATTCAAAAGTTTGCTGATGCCCGGCAGAGACCGCAAGTTTCGTTGCAACTGTTAAACCGCACAGTGCAACAAACTGGTTTGTTTGAACATTTATGTTTGGCTTAACTGCTTCATATATTTCTTGTGCTGAGATTTCGGCACAAACAACATCAGCTTGAAACTGAAAACATCGAACCATCACAGCTTTGTGTCTATAACCACTATGTCGCCCTGGTGTCACGATAACTTAAAGCTCTGTCACAAGCTGTGAACACTCAAATTTGACCAGGTGGTTTTGCAAGTAAACCCGAAACTTTTGTTGCCCACATCAGTTCATAACGTCGGTTGATTTTTTGCAATAGTCGGACAGCAAAACTGAAATATAATCTTCTTTTGTAATAAGTGTCTGTACAGCATAGGACAAAATACCAATGTACTGGTCAGGATTGGAAACTTGCTCTGAGTTTTGACCGAAGAACTTCGATGTCGCCTTCCGAAACGAACGAAGTATTTCGTCGTTGTCCGCCCATCGGAACCTTCAACGAATCCACAACTTACTTAGCGGCACTGTCACGTTGGTCTGTTGCCACGCAACCTTAAAACTCACTAATCCGTACCTGCACAGTCGCCTCCGTTGTCTCGTTTTCAGGCAGCGGTTGAGAGAAGAGAAATTTCATGTAAATAATAATCATGGCTGTTCCCATAGCAAACGAAACGATCAACCGGATGATCGTACCGGTCGGAAACGGAAGTGGAGGGTTTGTGACGTATACCTACATGCATTGTGACGTCATAGATGGTTATAACAACGATGTAAACGTACAGTTGACATAGATTTGCCTGGAATTCGTCTTGGAGAGGACAAAATGAAAATCCTTCGATGATTCGAATCCGCAGATGAAAAAGCCCAGACCCCTAAAAATTGTGGCAAAAAATGATTTTACATGATTCATAAAACAACATTCAATGTGGGCACATAATTTAAGCGAATCATCTCGAGTTGATAAAACCGATGTAAAACATATTTTGCAAAAAAACCATTTGCAAATGTTTTCACCAAACAGGGGATTACCCCAACTGCCCCACTTAAAACAATCAGGTTCTCACCAGGAATTTTATCGACAGGCCGCTTGCGTTGTAAATTTTCTCACTCTTCCCGCCTGTCATGTAATGCAACAGTTTCTCACTAGATGGCGTGCCAGCGCGTGATTGACAGATCAAATATTGAGAATGAGTCAAACCTGTGAAGATGAGGAATTGAAAAAGCATTTAAAATAATCTGAAGTACAACAGAATATTTCTTAATTAAATATTAAACAGTGTGTTCCCGTCCAACTCGTTTCAGTTGCTCGTGTTTTCTTGAGCAAAAAACTCTAACGGCATTGTTCCAACCAAGTGAACGAATTTGGTCACCATCAAAAAATCACGTAAAAATTTGACCCAACTGCAGCAAGGCGGTTCGAGGATAAAAGCTTCGACCAGGTTGCAAACTTGCATCATCTTTCAAGTGTCAAGTTTACTCACAGAATTGGTCGGTGTTGTCCCTCACAGTGTACACAGACTCGTCCCTCCCATTTATCTCCTCAACAAAAACCAAATACTGCGTCACATCAGCGCCCGTGACGTCATCACTAGTGACGTCATCCACTGTCAACTGTCGACCGGTGTCCACCGAGAATTTGATTCCGTAATAGGTGTCGTACATGACTTTGTACACCTGAACATGTGGATTTTTTGCGTTTCAGTTGTTACATGTTTCTAGCTGTCATGTTTGTAGGTCGCCAAAAAAAACTTGTTTTAAAACTTGCCACTAGCGCAAGGACAACATCTCACAGTGATAGTTGGCAGCAAATGCCAGCAAAGTCTTCTTAAAAACAAATGCAAAATCTAAAACATCATCGTTCACCTTCTCTCTGCAATCGCTGTATTTCTCCAGCGATGAAAACTTTCGTGCAGAATTACAATCACATTTATCCCTTGAGGTTTTTCCAGCGCAAAATACCTTCAACCTACAATTGAAACAAATAAAAAACAGCCACAAATAAATTCCAGGTACATAGGAGATCACGTTGTAGTTGGGTGTATACCAACAGCAGTTAAACCGGAGGCAATCCGCTTACTTGTGTTTGGTGGCTGTTCCATATGTCCATGTTGTGGAAGCATCGATGGATTCCGGGTAAACATTATAAACATTGCTTGACAGCGGGATGGAAACGGCCATCGCGGAAGGGGGGCGGTAGTTGATCTGCGGAATTAATATTTTCTTGATACACTTTTCATATTCAATAATTTCCTACCACACGCGAGGTCGCATACACAGCACAGTTTGAAGAAAAACAAATCTTGCATTTTTGCCCAAATCACAAAGTACGATCGGATGCAACATCACAAACGATCAAACCAGTGCTTCCAAACCGATGGGAATTAACCAACATGTGGGTAACGACAGGATAACAGGTGCATGGGAAATAAGCGAGACATTTTTGCTGAAAAAGCGTTGTTTTATAGAAAAAGCGTTGTTCCTTTTTGCTGAAAAAAGAGTATGGCAGAACTGGCAAAACAAATAAATTACACATTCGTAAATTGTGGAAATGAAAATTTGGTCTAAAAATAAATAAGTGATAAAGTGAGAAAAAATTGAGAACCACTGGTTTAAAGTGTGTGTAATAACATCAGCACCAGGCAAAATTCTTGTGCCAAACTATTTTGCCGATTCTAAAACAAACTTTTACACTCACTGATAAAGTGTGAAGCAAATTTCTGGTGTCGTTTTCATCTTGAGAAACATAATCTCCAATATCCAACAATGGTTGGTTCAAAGCAAGGAAAGATGAATAGTTGAAATGCAACTGCTTCTGGGCGGGGCAAGATGCAAAAACAATGACGTTGTGTGACGTGATTGGACAAAATTCACTTCCAAGTCGGAGATTGACAGACACAGATGAAACTCCCTGAAACAAATAACCCGCAGCGAATTCTACCACTAAATTTCTGTTTGTACGGGATTCTAAGCTCAACTACATCACAGCTTACTACAACAATAGTTAAGTTGCAAAGTCAGTAACAACTACCAGTTCTCCACTGCACGTGAGCTTTCAAGCAGCTCGTCTTGTAAACGTAAAACACGCCGCAACTGACACGTGACTTAAAGGCAGCTAACAAAACCTGCGTGTCACAAACTAAGCGCGAGGCAATCATTCCCTGTCGGCATTTCCTTAACTCAGAGGAGGAAATTGGGCCCTGGTTAAATTGCAAGTTCAGTTCTAACCTGGATTAGAAACTGGCTCGTCAGTTTGATTGTGATTTTGCGTTCCAAGGATGAAAATTTCTTCCATGCCATTTCGGTTCGGAAAATCCGAGGGTTTCCGAAATTTACCGAAGCCCAGGGGTCGATATTATCCATTGAATCTGAAACATGTTTTGAAAATTCCATGCAACATTTCAAGCAACCGTTCAATGCTTACTTGGATGTCGTTTCACCAATAAACTGTATTCCACAGTTTGCCCAAGGTCACATGTGATAGCTGTGCGCATGCGCAAAACGCTGCTCAAGGTGAAACTGAAAACAAATGAATAAATATCGCACAAGTTCCGACGCACAACTGCCAACCTGCACACGTGTTTAGCCGGAACACTTTCAACCAGTGTTCGAACGATGACATCAGACCTGGTGACGTCAGTGTGGAGAAGGAAAAGTTTTCCCACGTGATTGAACGCGATCCGCCGTAAGTAAAGTGGCGCCTACGTCATAGGAATGACGTAATAACGATTTGGTCGTTGTGAAAATCAACTTTAACTTACAGAGGATTGCAGAAACGGTTTCGGTTGAGTGGTTCCGGCTTTACCGAACCATATCCAGCCTTGTGACGTCATAAATGCAAATGACTTTGTTGGTTCGAATCCGATCAGCTGCGTCACGTGATCGCCAACGTGCAATGAAGCGAGTCTTTGGAAAAACAAAAAATAACCAACGATTGTGGCAGAACCACGTGTAGAAAGCATATAAGTTTAGTTTTTAAAACAAACAAAGAAATTAGGTTAAACATTAATAAAAAATTGACAAACTTTGTAAATCGATTCCCGCCATCGGAAGAAAACCACAACGAGTCGGATGAAGCAAAATACAGGAAGTGATTGGAGAGCAGGAGAATATGGGAAGTTGCGGATGTTGAAGATGTTTGCATTGTGGATGGCGGAAACTTTGGCGTTTTAGAGGATGATGTCATGCCGTTGACAGAGTACGTAGTCGATTCACAATTCTATGCAGAAGAGGAACGCGTTTTGTTCAATGGTTGGTGTGTGAATTTGTTGATTTTACCTGGGGACATGTGATTGTAACCAGGCTTAAAGTTTGTCTGTCGAAAACAACAGAAACAAGATTATCTTGTCCTGGAAACTCGCTCAATTTCGTCCAACTCACAAAAGGTTTGCTTGATTTGTAAAGAACCTGAACATTGGGGGGGAGAGTTTATTACAAGACCCCTTTGTGACGCAACAAACACTTTGCAAAATACCTTTTTGTTGGCTGACGATTCAGCCAATAGCAGAACCACGTCATCTGTGAAATAAATGTATTTTTAGACCTCAATAGAATTCGGTTAATACATGAAGCAGAAACTACCCTGGGGTAAAATGTAATCCATCTCGACACAAAGCGGCGAAAAAATTAACTTTGATTTATCCCACAAAATTTCCTGACCATCAAGCTCAACAGTTGTGAAAAACACCTGAATCAACAGATTCTGTTTCATACAAACTACAAAATCTGTGACGTGACAACTTACGTCATAGCTAGAACGGATGACGTCAGACACAAGTAAACCTTTTGAGGTAGAAATTAGAACAGTGCTTTCGGTTATGACAACATTATAGATAACTATGTCGTCACAAGCAGGTTGGTCAGTTTTGGAACAATTCCATTTAAACCACGACGTAGTTTCGTTGCTCGAGAAAAGATCAAATGACGCAACAAAATCTGAGAGGAATTTGAAAACTTAAGATCAGAGTTAAAAAGCATTTAAAAATTCCTCACATATTTCTGTTGCCGTGCCAACAACCAACAATGAGCTGCCTGACTGGCACGGAGCCGACGTATAGATGACGTATAATATTGATGACGTCACAGGACCTGAGGGTAATCCCCAAGAAGTATGGCTCACTAAATCTGGATGTAAGCATCGTTAACAACAGGAACATGCCGAATAAACCCACCAACCTACCTGATGTATTGTGTATGACAGCTAATTGCTTGTTAAAACAGTTTTCAAATGTCGGGTGACAAACTTCCAGCTCTGCAAACCATTTCTGCGAGGAATGTGCGTGGACGGCAGATGGCGCTAGAGGGAGTTTGTAATCTGTCACTTCTTGAAAGAAATCTTTGGTTGGAAGTTTTACATTCCACGCTGTCTAACACAAACCAAACATTTATTGACTTCAACATCAAACCAATCGAGAATTTTACCCGCTCAAAGTTAGATTCGAAAACGTAATTCTTCTTCCAAGTTGAGTTTCTTACGCTCACTTCAAGACTGCAATTTCCTGCAGGCAAAGTCAAGCGATCTCCTGATTGTGTTGTGAGAAAGCAAGACAAAACCTGCAAACCAGTTCTGTTTAAAACTATAACCTCAGTCAAATTTTCCTTAATTATACCTTATCATGTAAGACAACGTCGGTCAGTTGCTCTTGGTTTTGGCATTCCAGCTTATACGACATACTTGCTTCTGCTAGCAAGCCAAACACTACAAGAAGTTTAATATTTCGCCAGGATAAATCCATTTTACTCATCTACAAACTCTTGCAAACTTGTGACTCCCTCTGCATTTAAAATAAACTTGCGAATTTCTATGACGCAGTGTGTATTTATGACGTCAGAAAGTCAATTGGTTACGACAATGGTTGCTACACGCTTGAGTAGCTACGAACGCTTGGAAATGTTAAACTTTGTTATCAAACTTTCTCAATTCTTTTGATTTCAACAGGCTAGGATTTTAATTAACGTTTTAATTGTTATGTTTTTTATTTATTTTTTACTTTGTTAGTTTCTTGGCAAAGTTTTTTGTTTTTTGTGCTCTGTTTAAATTACTTTTAGTTGCAAATAGTTTGGTNTGTAGGTGAAGAATTTTAGTAAATTTGCTGTACTAGTACTGGTTATAAATCTGTGTAATGATGATGATTTTGTAGCAGGAAATTCAAAATGTCGTCACATAGAAAAACAGCTGGCCAAAAGGGAAGAAACAATAATTCCAAGTGAGTCAGTATTTTTCACACTATGGTTTTTTAACTACAGAATGAGTAAAACAATCTTGAATTCATCCATAATTGCAACACATTCCTTTTTGAAGAAGGAAAAATATCACATTGAAATTGTCCTTGCAAAAATTAGGACATCTAAAACTTTTGTCTACAGTGATTAATCCTATACTATATTTTTTGTTTTAATTAGAAAACCACACAATGGATCAGGGGATGCCCCAGCAGATGAATTTGATGAGTTTGGAATTTTAAGAAGCAACGATCGGAATTCTGACTCGGTGCCCATCGATGACCCAAGTTTAAATCTAAGTGATGAAGACACAAGCACCCAAGTGGTGGAAACCTCAGGTAAAAATGAGCTTTGCAACAAAAATCAACAGATTAAATTTGGACAATTTTTTTGAAGAATCAAATATAATTGTTTAGTCAACTGGTAAAATATAAAACATGTCTTGCAGAAAATGAGCTTCAAAGTCCAGCATCTAAAGAGCACTTACACCGTGGAACTACTTCCGATTCAGAACCTCTGTTAGATTTCAGCACAACATCAGGTTTGTGATAAGTTTAACTCTTGTATTGTGGAAATATCTCTTTGTTAGTTTTATTTTCTAACCTACCTGAAGCCAAAATCTGAATTCCAAACATTTTTATTTATGTTTTTATGCAACAGCTGCCAGCATCTTTTGTTGTCTGGACAATATTTCATTAATATTTCATACGTTGTTCAGGAAATATTGGCTTATCAGATTTTCGATCACAACTCGAAGATTTAACTGCAGATTTGACTGGAGCTTCAGAAGATATTTCGAAAGCTAGTGATGGTCAAAAAAAGAAACTTAAACATCAAGCTTCAAGTGACTCTGCAAGTAAGAGCTGATCTAAGTTGAATAGTCACAAATTTTGAAAATGAAGGGTTTGAAAAAATGCATAAAATACATTTAGGATTTGTATTTACTTCTAATTGTGGACTTTGGTATTGACTCAAGTTTAAACTGTTCNCATCTTTTGTTGTCTGGACAATATTTCATTAATATTTCATACGTTGTTCAGGAAATATTGGCTTATCAGATTTTCGATCACAACTCGAAGATTTAACTGCAGATTTGACTGGAGCTTCAGAAGATATTTCGAAAGCTAGTGATGGTCAAAAAAAGAAACTTAAACATCAAGCTTCAAGTGACTCTGCAAGTAAGAGCTGATCTAGGTTGAATAGTCACAAATTTCGAAAATTAAGGGTTTGAAAAAATGCTTAAAATACATTTAAGATTTTTATTTACTTCTAATTGTGGACTTTGGTATTAACTCAAGTTTAAACTGTTCATTAAAAAGCCATGAAATCCTTTTTTTCATGAAAAACAACAAAACATAAATTTGATTTTTAGGCCAGCATCAGGATGAAACTGAGTCACTGACAGAATTTGAAGAAATTGAGCGTTTAATCCAAGCCAACACAGCTGCTGATAGCGACGATGATTTATCGGACATTCCAGAAGATCTTGAGCAAAAAATATTGTCTGGTCGCAAAAGCAGAGGTTTGAAACATTTTTTTAAATAAACAAATCTGAGATGTATATTTATTTGTGTTTTATAAATGTCAAAACTTTTACAACAAAGTTCTAAAAAATTGGGTTTAAAGATGTATCCACTCTTGGAGAAATTTTTTTGTTTTCTTTGCACTGTAGAAAGTACAAGAAGTGATGGAAGGTCTGATGGAGGACGATCACCTCCTAATCATGCTCCAGCTTCCAGTACATCCTCATCATCTGAATCATCATCAGGTAAGATTGCCTCCCTAACCCAAGCATCAAACTCCTTCACTTCATCACTACATGGCTGTTCTGGGTCCGACTGTGTTGTGAAGTGTGTTGCTCGTGTTTAGTTATTTCTGTAAATATCATTTTTTGCAATTTCTCCAGTGGATGGAAAGAAGTTTGTTGCATCGAAAGGAGCTCATCATGACACAGGCTATGCAAGTGAAGGTAAATAAGTCAATGGAGAAATTTTTGCCATATTTGTGTGTGTGATGAACTGTGCAGGAATGCAAGATATGATATGACAGTAAAAACTTTGCAAAACATGAAAGATTAGGATTTGGGTAAAAATATTAAACTTTGAACATATTTGCTACATTAGGGGGGGTTGTAACTATTATTGTTTACAGGTTTAAAAACACCAGAAGATATTCCTGGGCCTTCAGCAGTTACTGGTCAAAATCAAGACATGCCCCAACTAAACCACGAAGGTAGTTAATGAATTACATCTTTTAAGATTGTTTTGTTCCATCAATGTACATGGACAGTTTCAACTGTGGTGGTAAATTAATGAAACTCACCGAAATGGTGTGTTGGTTAGTGACAAAACTTAAACATCTGCTTGTGAGCGGGCCATATCATGAGCATAACTTTCCTACCACAAAAATACTAAATATTTTCATGTAAATCACAGAGTCAGAGGAATCATTGCCACCCTTGCAGTCATGGTTGATCGAACATGAAGATGAGCCGTTACACTCGACCAGTCGCATTCCTTCGCATGAAAACTTGAATCACTTGTATTCTGCCAATTCACGTCAAGTTGTTTCATCATCAGACGAAGGCGAAAATGAGGTCAACACAACTGGTAGAACTGACCTTGATGTGACCTTGGATAGATTCATGGTTCCAACACAGCGAGCTGACACACATCAACCAAACAGGTTCCCATGTTACCATGGTTTAGTTTATTCAGTGTAAAAATCCAAGTTTTTTACATATTTCATGTCACAGATTATCATAGAATAATAAAACCTTTAAAAACTCTTAATGACTTGAGTTTGTTGTTGTACCCTTACAATGGGCGATGTGTTTTTAGTTTGGTCGCAACTTTTGGAACAACTGAAGAATTTCGAGACTTGTTGATCAGACAACTTGACGACATGCAGACAGATGAGCTGATGGGTAAGAATAAACACAATCTAACCTGTCCCAATAAACTTACATGCATTTTTAATTTATAGACCCTGAAGACAAATTGGCTGGAAATGAACATAGCGGAGAAAAGCAAGGTAAAACTTTTACAGAATCCTCTATTATTGAAATTCAAATTATCATGAAAAATAAAAACATTAATCGAAAATGTTTAGGTTATTTTTAAGTGAGAGTTTAGTTTTTTTTGTGAATAGTAAGACTGAAACTACGTTCAATGGATTTTGGATAACATTTGTAAACACCTGCACTTGACAAATAAACATACATAATTATACATTATACATACATATACATTAAGACCTAATCACATACATTTTCTACAAAGTTAACAGGAAGATAATTGTTGTGTTTCAGAGTCTGGGCAAACACCTCCAAGCACAGGGAAGAGAAAAAAGCTTCCAAAGTGAGTTTTGCCTGAGGGCATGTTTTAAATCCTGGCGCCATTATCACAATATCATCACTTGTCTAATTCTATTTAGTAAAATACATGTTGTAGACATGTCTATAAAAGTGGCAGAAAAGTTGCTGTAGTTGTTTAAGATCTACACCAGATCTTAACTTTAAGATCTCTGTTTTATTGCTGTTAAATCTTGTAATGTTGCAATTTTGCAGACAACCTCGTGAAAGGGGGAACAGTCCAAACAGAACAAGGTACAAAACATCAAAACAGCTTTGTGTATTAAGTTATGTCAAATATCCAAATATTGTTGCTGCATTTTTGTAGAATGTCGCCAAGAACACAAACCAGCAGAGGTCTTACCGAAGTGAAGCCACAATCTCGATCCAGGTTGAAGTTATCGTCACACAACAAGCAATCACCAAGGTACTTGAGTGAAATGTATTCTTTTTCAGTATGTCTGTGAAATGTATCACCTTTGGTTAGTTTCAGAGATATCAGGCAAAACATTTTACGAGTAATGGACATTAAGTTTGTATAGCGACATAAACCTGGGAGTTTTTGTTAGGGATAGCACACTGTCATCTGAACGAGCAAGAACTTCATCCCGTTCTCCAGCAGCAAGTCGTGTGCGAAGGAAAAACAACCAATCAAGTGGGAGGTAGGAGTTGTGCTGGTGAAAAAGATCAAATTGTAAAAATTGAAAGGCACACAACCCAAACGATAAACTTTTGAACTGGACAACTTTCTGCATTGTCTCTGTTACTCATAAACTTATTACCTGTGTTATATTGTTTTAGAAGAAGTGCTTCGTTGCATCGTGAGAGCAGCACAGATGACATGAGTATCCGCTCGGATATTTCCCGAACGGAACTTAAGTCAAAACTCAAGGAGGAAGCATTGAGTCGCAAACGGGAGGAAGAAATGGTTCGAGAACTTCAGGTTTGTTCAACATCTTTCATGTTTAATATAAAATCCAATCACCTATTGTTAATCAAGGCTAAATAATAAAAACTCAGCATATCAACATGCAGTTTGTACATTGAATGAAAGATCAGGGGGATATTTTTGGTGTAACTGCCAATGTAATGTTGTAATTACTAAAGTTTTGTTTCAACACTAACCTTTGTTTAAATGTTGAGTAAACATGAAGAACATGACAAAGGTATTTCACATATTGTCGGGTTGCAAAGTGTCTGAACATAAACTTTGGGTAACTAGCATCTTTGTAGGAGTAGGATTGACGCAGGCAGTATATAGATTGTGAAATGGTTCAGGATAACAACAAATGTTTGTTGTATTATGATTAGCATTAAAGTTACCACCTAATTGAACAAACAGGCGCTTGTACAATAGATCAGTTTAATAGCTTTCAGTTTATTCTTTGTGTCAGTATCAAATGTTTGGATATCGTGAAAGAGTGATTTAGTGTAGCCATGTTTCGCTGAGCATTTAAATGCTTTTTGTTGATTTTGTGGATAATATGATTTTTATGTTGATTGTGTGGTCGACACTTGAGTGTTTTGTGTGTTTAAGGGATTAAGAAGTCTGTGAAGAGATTAAAAAAACACGACGATTTAATCTCCCCAACAATGCCAGGCAACATTCTTTAAACAAATCAACTTTTTCATTGTGCTGTTTGGTTTGTGCCTCGTTCCAGTCGCCACGGTAAAATCTCACAAGAAAACAATTTATCGCTTTGCTGAGTTTTGATGTAGGGGAGAATAGCAAGTTTCAAAAAAGTTCATGAAACTTAAAAAAGTCCAGTGTGTAGTATTTTTTTGCACAGTTGACAGCCAAAAAATGGTATGAGTATTTTTTGATTTAAAGTTATTTTGTGTTTTAGAGCAATTATGATTCTTTATTGATGAAATTTGCACAAGCTGAAAACACTATTGATCATTTGAGAGTTGGAGCTAAGGTAAGAAAATTTTGATGTTTCGGGGAGGAACTTTTTTTCTTATTTATCAGTTTTGTTAGTGTTTCTTTTTGTTGTGTGCAAAACTCAGTGTAGCCACCTATTGATGTTATTGTTTAAAAAGAACAATCATATACTTTAATTTACAGGAAATATAAATGTTTTGTAGAACTTTGAACTTTTGTCTAAAAACTTGTTTTCTTATTTTATTGATTTAATTTGTGTTTATAGCAAACATAATTTTTTTATTTAGCACATGTAGCCTTAATTACAGGCAGTAAATGATAAACAACAATTTGTAATGTTTTTTGCAGATCAACATTTTTGCATCAGTTCCTCGACCTTCACCTGAAGATCCAACCCTTCCATTTGAAGAAGGTCAATTAAAACATCAACAACAATCAGAAGACAATCACAACATTCCACAACAACAATCACAGGTATTATGCATTGTTGCGAATTGTTTTTTTCTGTTTAGAATAATTAAAAATAAAGTTGTTTTTAAAGTTGAACCAAAATTGAATCAAAAACAATAATTGTGGTAAATTTTTTAGGTGAACCCTGGAATGCATCCTGGCAACCATTATCACCAATCATCAGGTGGCTCTTTTGCGCCCTCTGCTGGTTCAAAGCGTGACAGCTTGGTGGAAAGCAGTCTACAACTTCCTGCTGCGGCCACCACCGAATTTCTTAAAGTTGCCCTTCAGTTGCAAGCCAAGGATTTACAGGTTTGTTTGTTTGTCAGAAAATCTTGGTGAACCGAACAAACATTTTGCTGTCATTACAAATATTGGATAATTTTTATAATTAAAAAAAACGAATTTGTTGAAAATTTTAGAAAAATAATTTTTTAATTTCCGATTAATTTGATGCATTCTGGTTTCCTAACCCTGCTACAATTTTTCATGTAAATAATTTTAGGACAAGATTGAATTGTTTAACACCTTGCTGAATGAGACGGAATTGAGTGGCGACGAAATGCAACAAGCGATGGACTCGATAACAGAATCACTCCGCAATTTGGAGCAGGATTACTTGAATGCAATCGACGAACACACGGCCGAACAAAAAAAGAGAATGTTGGCCACTGGAGGCAGTATGGATCAATGTCAACAATTTGATCCTGGCCGATCGATGGAAAGAGACATTGGGAGGTAAAAATTTTTTGTGTGCAGTCAAATTAATTACACAATACCAAATAATTTTGGTATTTAGTTGTTTATGTTTTTTTAACAAGATAGTTTTGAAATTATTGAATGCAATGCTTGTGTTGCAAATTTATTGAAACAGCAAAAATAAACAGTTGCAACAGCTGAATGGATTTTGATGTGTAGCGCTTTAACTGTTTCACCACTCGTTTCTCCAGACTTGGTGACATGGTAAACAATCTGCGAACAAGAGTCGCCAACCAAAAACTTCGATCACATGACCCTGTCAGCGCTCGCTCTTATGTTACTGAAAGTGAGGTGGCAAGCTCACCAGAGGGCGATGTTGACAGCAAATTCAATCAACTTCTTCACAAGTAAGTTACAGTTCTAGTAATGTTTTTGTTACCACCAGCAACAGTTATACGTGGCAGTTTTAGTATCAGTTTAAGTTGTATGTAACATTTTTCTTATAATCCAGATACAACCGTCCGGCACCAACCGACGATGGCCACACCACAGCTCCAAGTCAATATTTGTCATCACAAGATGAGGAAGATTTCAGTCCTCGTCCACTTTCAAACAGGTTAAATTTGCTCTGATATGGAAACATGTCAACTTGCAAATGCTTTAAAACATGTGCCATTGAAAGTTTGATCAACAATCAACCAAGTCAACAGATTTGATTTGTTGCAGATATTTTGAGCCTGCTTCTGGTCAGCTGGATACTTCTGTTGCATCACAAACACCTCGTACCCCTGTACAATCGCCACAAACACAACCGAGGCGACAGCGCTATCAATCAAGGTTGGATAATTCAAGTTGTGATAGTTAGAACGTTAGTTGCTGGGTCAAGATGAGAGTAGAACTATGTTTTTATGACCAACCTTTTTACCCCATGTTTAAACCTGTCTTGATCATTGCCAAGTGGCACAGATCAAACCAAACGGTAAATAACAACAACAAATATTAATGGTTTTGGATTTTATTTGTACTAATCCACCTGTTTATGTATATTTCATCTGTAGCTTCAGCAGTATTGCCGACAGCGTCCCGTCCACATCACCTTCCCCCACTAGGAGGAGCCACACTCGACTTCCACGACCAGTTGGAAAAAGTGGAAAGGAACGTAGAGCACCATCTAGGGATGGTAAAAAAGCCCAACAGGCTGGTAGGTGCAAAAAATGTTCACAAACATGTCTGAAACATAATTGTGATTATAAAGAGTTTTTCCCTGTAATGCTTGGTTAATATTTAACTAGCAACCCGCCACTATTTGAATTCCTGCTTCATTCTCAGGCACAAAGGTGAAGCACACTTGACTGAATTTAAGCAACATGTGATGTTTCAACAATATGTTTATTTTGATCTTAGTAAAAGTTTCAGTTTGTATAAAAGTTAGTAATTGTTAAGGATTAGAGAAGAACTGCATAATGTGTTTGTGAACCCATCAGCTTGTTTGTTGTTTGACTATTTCCAAAATAATAAACACAGTTTATTGTGCGAAACAGTTAGTTGGCAGTTGATCAAATAAACAAGACTAGCGATGTAATGTTGACTGCTTTACAGATAAAGGCACAGACAGTGGNATATTTGTCATCACAAGATGAGGAAGATTTCAGTCCTCGTCCACTTTCAAACAGGTTAAATTTGCTCTGATATGGAAACATGTCAACTTGCAAATGCTTTAAAACATGTGCCATTGAAAGTTTGTTCAATAATCAACCAAGTCAACAGATTTGATTTGTTGCAGATATTTTGAGCCTGCTTCCGGTCAGCTTGATACTTCTGTTGCATCACAAACACCTCGTACCCCTGTACAATCGCCACAAACACAACCGAGGCGACAGCGCTACCAATCAAGGTTGGATAATTCAAGTTTTGGTAGTTAGAACGTTAGTTGCTGGGTCAAGATAAGAGTAGAACTATGTTTTTATGGCCAACCTTTTTACCCCATGTTTTAACCTGTCTTGATCATTGCCAAGTGGCACAGATCAAACCAAACTGTAAATAACAACAACAAATATTAAGGTTTTGGATTTTATTTGTACTAATCCACCTGTTTCTGTATATTTCATCTGTAGCTTCAGCAGTATTGCCGACAGCATCCCGTCCACATCACCTTCCCCCACTAGGAGGAGCCACACTCGACTTCCACGACCAGTTGGAAAAAGTGGAAAAGAACGAAGAGCACCATCTAGGGATGGTAAAAAAGCCCAACAGGCTGGTAGGTGCAAAAAATGTTCACAAACATGTCTGAAACATAATTGTGATTATAAAGAGTTTTTCCCTGTAATGCTTGGTTAATATTTAACTAGCAACCCGCCACTATTTGAATTCCTGCTTCATTCTC
>QXVZ01006129.1:16362-32746 GCA_008931825.1 Phallusia fumigata
TATTTTAAAAGTTTTAGTTACTGTATAACACACTTTGGTTAGTGGTTGTCTGCTTTTATGTGTTTAATCGATCAATGTATTTTAACTAAAACACAAAGTTACTTCTTACACATGTGCAAAATCGACAATCCATTTTCTACTTTTGTACAAAATCCACATGCACATAATCACACAAGTGCCATTAGCATTCCACACAACTCTGTTACTGTAGAAAGTGCCTGTGAATATTAGATCTCTAGTAACGCATCAACTTCTGTGCCTCAAAGTTTTTCTCGAGTTTCTTCAACCATTTATACCACTTTGTTTATTTGACGTAATTTTAATGAACACATCAGTAAGGTGTGACATTTTAGAAGATTAGTGGATTAACTGATTTTAATTTTTATTGCTGAAAATAATGTGACCTAATTTCATTTGTAGGTTGCACTGTCAGAATGCGTGTATATATTGTATTCAGAAAGTTTATATTCTTATAATTATTATGCCAAGTTATTATTGATCCCTTTTCTGAAGGGGACACACATTGTTTTCATTTTTACCACATCGACATAACTTTGTACATAAAACATTTTTTACTTTGATCAACAAACGTTGTTGTGACATATTGTATGCCAGCACCAAATTTTCTTGTTCAAAACTTGCAATTTTGAAGCTAACTTCAGTTCAACTGTGATTCTCCCAACACTTCTTCACAATTTGTGCACTGTGCTATTAACTTCAAACCGGGTTTCAATCAATGCCGTCCATTGTTGACACAAAGTCTGCTGCGGTAATAATGATTTTGTAAAATATATTTGTTGAAGATTTGTGATGACTGTTGTTATAAAGCAGGTTGTGTTTTAAACTCGATGATGTTTCGTTGAAGGTCCTGCCAAGCAGCTCGGTAAGTTTATTAAAGTTCCCAAACTGCAGTGCCACCACTTGGTAGCGCAAGAGTTTCACAGCGCAAGTGTAAAAACATTTTCATGAACGCAATTGTGAACAACATAAAAGTAACTGAATTAAAACCAGCATTGGTTCGGTATAAAGAGGACAAATTCTGTACAACACCAGAAAAAGTATACTGGGTTTTAATGGACAAGAACAACACAACCCTGCATAAAATATTTTCACAAACATAAAATGCACCATTCAACAAAGAGCAGTTGTCAAATTTAACTGATTCTAATTTTGTGTGTTTATTTTAAGTATGAAACCTTAACACAAATGTTGGTTAAAAGAAAACCCAATAAGACAAAACGTGCTAATCTAATTTTCACCAATCCAGGGAATCACTTCTGGTCAGTTTCACTGCACTGTCAAGTATGACAAAGGAAACAAATTAACGTGATTAATCCAAACTTGTAATAACAACTGAAATGTAGCGAACTGGATTATCACAACTATGTCAGATCTAAAATGTGTTTTCTTCTTGACTTGTAGAGACAACATGTACAGCAAAGCTGTCAAGTCATAGGCTTTGAAATGACACAAGAATAGCAAAGTCACTCCTTGTCTTTGCAATTGTACCAGACAATGAGCATTGTAATTCCACAAGTCGCATTGTACTTGCCACAACCAACAGTCACCTCTAGTGAAGCCAATATATAAGTATAAGGATGATGCAGAACGCAATAACTGATGCGATTATAAGGGAATCTCTTCGTTTGCGCAACTTTATCTTCTGCACCAGATTGTTAATTGCAGGAAAACGGTCTAAAGAAAAAGCTTAGTCAAGGAAAATGTGAAATAGTTGACAAATGTTTGTGTTATTTACCAAAAAACAAAAAAAATTGTGGTTTTTTTTAAAGTGAATCAAACTAATGTTAAGAATCATTGTCATCTCTCTGTGAACTTTTGTAAATGTTTAAAAACAATAAATCTGAGGGATGACTTGCATTTTCATTCTAACACACAGAAAAATAAACAAAGGATACTGGCTAAGTTGTTCATTCTTGTTGTGATTCCTTTGAACAATGCTCGTTGCTGACCCAAGTTGTCACGGGTTGCCATGGCAATGCTAAATATTACAAATTAATCAGCAAATTAGGCATAGGAAATTGAACAGAGTTAAATTTCATTTTACTCACTCAATGGCCTCATCTGCAAGTCGGTCGGAACTAAAAGAAAAGTTTAGATGTTGCATGTTAACATTAAACTGGATTAATTACAGAACTCCCAAGTCAAGTCTCACTTTCTTAAATGTTCGTGTTCTTTCATGTAAAGATCAGTTCGTCTGTTGTTAACTCCACTTGAGTTTTTGTAGGCACTGTATCACAAGTAGGGTTTATAATGCTGCTACAGTGTTAGAGAAATCTCATGTCTTGTAGTAGACAGTGTTTTGTAATTTATGTTATACATTTGGAAAGTTTAATTTAGGCATTTTGAAAAGGTTGCGCTGTACATCTGTTTTGCAATTAAAATGTAAAACCAACTCAATATCACGGCGAACTGATCCCAGCAAGTCTTCACGCTCCCGATGTGAATGAATGTTTGAGCGAGTCTTGCGGAATTCATGGTTGTAATCCTGAAATTAAACAATATTAAACACCCCCTGCAACAGCCTAGGAATAGTTCAAGTTACTTGTAAGATGTCTCTGTGTCGTTGTATTGTGTGCATCATAGCTGGGTTTGAGGAACTTGTTGATTCAAGATGTTCTGACATCCTGTCATTCATTCCTGTCAACTAAAAAAGCAAAAGACTTTTACAACCAACAACAGTTTTGTACAAGACTCACAAGATACATCAGGTTCACAAAAAAGGTAAGCTGTTGATTCAATATTCGTTATCCCAATACAAAATGTCCTAAAGCATGTAAAGCCAATATTGTTGGTAAATAAATTGTTTTCTACATTTCAAAATCTTGGTTGTTTTTCTCAAGAGTTTGGCATTGACCAGGAAAAATGTGAAAAAGTTTATACTTTTGCAAGAAGTTGTTCAATCTCCATTGCCATAGTTTCAATCATGTGATCACTTGATGAACTGTTCAACAAAGGTGTAGTGTCAGACGTGTTGTGGCTTATGCTGGTGCCGAGTTTGCTGAAGGAAACTAATTTGAGGTCCAACTCATTTTCCAATCTTCTCGCTTGTCTACGCAAATCTGTTAATATCGGTTGCAGTGATTAAGAGTTTGGTCAAACAACTCACTTTGAATGAACATAATGTTCAAATGCAAGAACATAGCTGTGATCATCAGTACAAATGTGACGAAAACAAATTGATCAATTTTAGAACAGTCTGCGGATAAGTTACTATGTCTTCGACACAATCAAAATGTATTTTTGCATTGCACAGTTTTTGTCAGCCTAATTGTAAATACTGTGATGGATCAAAGATGCACTTTTTTTAAAGGTGAAATAGTTTTAAGGTTTTTGTACCTTCCCATTGGTTTGCCATTGTCCCAGGGGCAGGGTTGAAAGATATCTTCTGTAAAGCCTGATTTAAATCAGATCGTTTAGTTCTGCTCTGATCTGCCAGTGTGATACCCAACGCCAATCACATTTGGCTGTAACACTACAATAACCTAACCGGAAAATCTTGAAACAAGTTGTAAACAACAAACAATAATAAATAAACCAGATATGACGTAAATTATAAAATGACAACAAACAAAATCCACGAAAACGTCATCACTCTGATTTCTATTTAATACCTTTCAATCATCCGAAAAACATAATCCTATGAGTGAACACAATCTCACATAGAATTGCCGTACTATTAGGGTTCGTGTCGTGGATATTGTAAAACCACAAAAACTATCTTTGTTTTTTTAGCTATGAATTTGTTTGTGTTTATCAAGGAAAATAAACAAAACTTCTGTGCAGCTGATATTTTTGTGCAGTGATACAGGGCGTCGAGGGCGATTTCGTAATGAATCATCGATAAAAAAAGTCCGAACACTTTGTTGTTGACATTTGGCGAGTGCTTCATAAAAGTTACACGTTTACAAACTGTAAATTTCCTGGAGCTTCAACTTTGTACCAATTCTTCTTTTGCAGGGATTTTGTTTAATAAAGGTAAAAATATGTTGAGAAGAAAAACCAAGACATTATTAAAGACGTTTTGTCTGTTTATTTGTTTATCTGCTGCGTGTTATTACTACTTTTTCAACAATGAAGAGAAAGTAAAAAGCAGAGATAGTCGGAAAAACTTGGTTTACGATTACCACGCTAAATCTAATGATCGTGCAGTTGAAGATTTTAAGGTGAGATTTTTGTTTTGGTGTTAAATTAGAAATGAAATTGGTGTAACATTTCAAAGTCCTTTGCATTCAGCTGGTTAAAACTCAGTTAATCTTTTTGTCTTTTTGTTGTACTACACCATGTTGCTATGGACATGCATTAGTGTCAGGAACATGGTGTTAAGAATTACAATATTGGCCATAATTGCAGACAACATTTTATTTTAAATGTTCATGTTGTCATTGGTGCTGATAAATAAGAAATACAAAATGTTAACAATATATTCATATGCACCAATTGGTGTGTCCAATTAAGGGGATGTCTGGTCTTGACACATCTCAAATACCCAAACACAATCGCTATGTTAATTGCAGAAAATACATGGTGAAGACAAAAGAAAATGGCCACATGGAAAACAATCACTTCCATTTGACTGGGAACGAAGGGTACTTTTTATACCAGTAAAGCAATCAATCAATTTTTTGTGTTTCTAAACTTACGTTTTTATTTAATTTAGGTCCCAAGTGATTTTGAATACCCATGGCTAGATCATAATGCACCAGGAAATTATGAAGCCAATTCATCATTACCTAAGTATGAAAATGTATTTTTATGTAAAGTGATGTTTAAATCTTCTTAATTTCTTAATAGTTATGGCTTTTTTTACTGTTGTTTGCAATCTTTATCATGTTTATCATTTGCCACCAGACGCGCTGGAGCTGGGGAGTATGGAGTTGAAGTTGTCCTCGATAAAAGTTTGGACAAATCTGTGAAAGATTCCATCACTGAGTTTGGTTTCAACATGGTCGCAAGCGACAGAATATCACTCGATCGAGCACCGAAAGATTTGCGTCATCAAGAGTAAGAACTGTCTGAATGTGATTTGTGTCACATAGGTGTTAAATCTTCCATTTGATGACTAGACACCTTTCGCACCAAATCATTCACCACTGATTAAAACATTTTGCCTAAATATTTTGGATGGTCAGGAAATACAACTTTCATTTTAACTCTGTTTGGGCTTATATGAAGTGTATTTAGATGGAAAAATCACAGAAAAAGTAACATAAGTTTATAAACTTCAGATGTAAACACTGGAACTATCCCCCACACCTTCCGTCGGTCAGTGTGATTGTTGTTTTCCATAATGAGGGATGGTCTCCGTTAGTTAGAACTGTTCACAACGTCATTAACTACACACCTAAAGAATATTTGCATGAAATTGTCATGATTGATGATGGAAGTCAAAAAGGTATCAAATAGTTGCTGGTCACATGGATGTCATCTAATTTTTACCATTTTTGAAGATCATCTTGGTTCAAAGTTGGAAGAATATTTGAAAAGATTTAATGGAATTGTGAAGTTGTACAGGAATTCCCGTAGAGAAGGATTAATCAGAGCTCGAAGTATTGGAGCAAAAAAATCATCAGGACAAGTAAAACCAAAACTAACACTTGCTTCATCATTTGACACTTAACCCACTATTATATCATATGACCGACAATACCCAAACATATTTGGCCAAGAAAATAAGATTTTTAGCACACGGTTAGAAGTTTTGCAGTTTGGACCTTCTTCCTTCTTACTTTACATTGTTTTCACTTTCCTTAGTGTTCCAAATAATTTATTTGGAGTTAATGCCAACTATTATATAAATACTTGTATTTTAGATCTTGGTTTATTTGGATGCCCATTGTGAAGCTGAACCAAACTGGCTTCCACCTCTGATAACTCCGATAGTAAACGATCGTCGTGCTTGTACTGTGCCACTTATCGATGTCATTGATGGAAACAAGTAAGTGACTCACACACATGTCATAAATACAACAATGTGATTAACACTGTATGTCATAACCATAAATACAAGCAACTGCGAAACATTTCAATGTCAGAAGTAGTTTTGCTAAATTGTAAGACCAACTACCTTATCACATGTGCAATGTAGTCAAAACCTAACCTTTTTTTATAACCCTTGTTTAATCATGTTGAACCATAAATATTTTGTACCAGATACACGTTCACTGAACAAGCTGGGGGTGATTCTGATGGTTTGGCTCGTGGAGCTTGGGATTGGAGTTTCTCATGGAAGAGAATTCCACTAACTAAGAAAGAAAAAGCTCGACGAAAACAACTCACTGAGCCATACAGGTAAATTTCATCCAAGTTTATAAAACTATTGATCATGACATGTTTATAAACTGCCACATTTTTATGATATTGGAATAATATAGTTGCAAGCAGGCAAATTTAAACATAATTGGAATAAAGTTGGTAATGATTTAGGAATTCAAATAATGGTTATGATATATGACCCTTTTGTGTTTATCTATTCAACTATTAAAATACTTTGACCAGGTCTCCTGCAATGGCTGGTGGACTTTTTGCAATAGATCGTGAATTTTTTTTTGAAATTGGACTTTATGATGATGGCTTGGAAATCTGGGGTGGAGAGAATTTTGAACTTTCCTACAAGGTTTGTGGGTCAGAGATAAACTGAGATCACAAGCTGATGTAACAAGTTTTGTATTGTTAGGTTTGGATGTGTGGAGGCCAACTGTTGTTTGTCCCTTGCAGTCGTGTCGGCCATGTTTATCGCCTGCCTGGTTGGCGTGGCAACCCCCCTCCCGCTTATGTTCCCCACAACGCTGTTTTCAGGGTAAGTTGAAGCTTTTTACACAAACCAGAGCAACTTTACAGGGCTTCTAGGTAAACTGCAACTTTTTAAAACCGGTTAAAATGTTTATGTGAAGTTTATTAGATTCACAACCCGTTAAAACCTGGACAGTTATACATTTTTATGTAGTTTGTTCTGGTAAGCAGGATATGTGAATTCCAATATATTCCTCACTACATGCTTCACTGAAAGGGAGGTTTTGTGCTGACGCTAAATAAACTTTGTTGACAGATTGAACTTAGGGCACATCCTGTTCCAGACACTTGAGATTTTGGTTTGATAACTGGGTCACTTCTTAAACACCCTAAACTGTATTGTTAAAACACTTACTTAGTTCTTCATATTTTGTTTTCTTGTGTGATTTAGAATTACAAGCGAGTTATTGATACGTGGTGGGACGAATACGCTCAATACTTCTACAAGTAAGTTGTGTCACATAATTGTTTTGAACATGACTTAACGAATCCTGTTTTTCACAAACTAATGCTTTTTCTTTTGCAGGCGACGACCTGAAGTGAAAAATATTGATGCTGGAGATTTAACGTCACAGAGAGCGATCCGAGATAAACTTCACTGTAGATCATTCAGTTGGTTTATGAAGGAAATCGCCTATGACATTCCCATGTAATTTCCAATCCTTTAAACCTAATCCTGTAGTTGATAGCAACAATGCTAAAGTGTTTCGCACTTAGGGCTACAGCAAACTCTGTTATGTTTGTTTGTTTAAGTGTGATTTTTTTCCAACAGACATTACCCACCAGTAGAGCCACCTAGTGGAGCATCTGGCCAGATAAAAAATGTTGGAACTGATAAATGTTTGGACGGAAAGAATGGGGGTTCGGGATCCCCAATCTCGCTCAGCGATTGCAACCAGCGGGGCTCTGAGTTGGTTAGTTGAACTTTTGTTGTCTATATTAGCACAAATAGCTTCCATAGAAAAAGCAATTATTGATACAACATTTAAAAACAACAATTTACAACAGCAATACAAAAACAAGTAATTGCATCAATCTATTTACCCCAAAAAATTGTAAAAAAGTCCCATGAAGAAAAAAAGTGTTTTGCACCTCTTCTCAAATCATTAAATATTTTTTGCTGTTAAAAAATCCCTTGTACTTAGAAATGGTGGCTGACGTGGCATGAGGATATTCGGCCAGGGGGAAACACACCTGACACAGCCAGGAAGGTTTGTCTTGATTGCGTCGGTCGCGATAATGTTGTGTCATTCTGGGAATGTCACCAAATGCAGGGAAACCAATTGTGGAAATATGTGGTAAGTCATGGTTGCATCGGCTGAAAAAAAATTGTCTATTTTGTTTGCTAAGATGTAAAGTTAAGCTTAGGCACCGTAATGTATAGTTTCAAATGTATAAGGTTTGTTCAGGTTTGTTTATTTTTTAAAAATTGTTGTGGTTTCAGTTTGATCGCAAGCAACTTTATCATTCTGTGTCTGATTCATGCTTGGAAGCATCGCCGGGTGAAGGCAAAGTTTATTCTCGTGTGTGTAACCATAACAACGTGAACCAAATGTGGATTTGGACAAACACAAACATCACACAACTTGTGCAGTTCAACACCGACCTCAAGAAGGCTGTGTTTCTCGTTGACGTTTGAAACATGAAGTAAACTTTACACTGTGAATCAAAGCAGTTGGTGGAACTAACATGACATGTGTGAATTTGTGGTACACAAACAACGGTAGCACTTCTTTCATAGTTTGGGCAGGTTTTCTCACTCACTAAGAATCAAGTTTCAAATATCAAATGAAGCACAATGTTCCATTCATGTTTTTTTAAATCATGGTAAGAAAACCTGCTTTAATTGTGAGAAGCATGTGTCCGCACAACACTACTATTTATGTGCAGTACTGAATAGTTATGACATAGCACTAATGTAGCATGGAAATAGCCATAGTAAATATAAGCAGAATGTTTTGTGTTAAATGCAGCATTGTTTATTTGAAAAAACGACAACTTTTGACAGCTGAGAATTTTTGTGAAGTTGTTTCTAAAACCATTTGTGCATTTTTATTTTTAATTGAAACTTTACCTATCATGAACATCAAATACAGACTCAATAACTATGCATTGCTCTGCACAAAACAAAAGTCTTCTCATTACCAGGTTGCATAAGAAATTTCCCTGTCATGATGCAAAAAACTAATCACAAAAATGTACTGAAAATTAATTTGCATTTACCATTGTGCAAAATCATCTATTGCTCTGAAATTTCAACTTTCTAAACAGTTTTTGTTTTCTGTACTTATATGGAATTTGAGTGTTTATTTATTATGTTTATATCAATGCTTTAGATTTGTAGCTAGAGAAACCTCAATGAAATTGTAACAAAGTTATCAACTCAAATACACAAGTCCGCCATCAAAACTTTTCTGTAGTTTTGTTTCATCTTGGTATTTACTGAACTATTTCAGTGTTGGTTTCTACAACCACTTTCCTAAAACTATTTGTGTAAAATTCATTTCTTGCAACTTATGTGTTTACAAGTAGCCACTGTTACAAATGCGTGTTCCCTGCGTAGATTTAATGCATTGTGTTATTTTCCAATATTTGCGAATTTCCAACAAATAAACATAGCTTGGTCTGAAAAGTTTGATTATTGTTGGATAGAGACGAGTGTGGTAGGATGATACGACAAGTATCTCATTATCTACTTGAAACGTTAATTGATAAAATCGATAAATCCTCTGGTTAATTTGTTTGTCGACAAGTGACATAACAGTTGTATCAAAGCACTTGATTAGAGATAACGTTTGTTGTTTTGAGCCAGTGTCAAACCAGTTGTATTTCCGTTGTCCCAGAAAATATATTGTTTGAAAAACCGAAAATGGCCGAAGCATTTGGAACTTTGGAAAGATCAGCTCCGAAAATAAGTCGATGCAAGCAACTAGAAGAAACTTTCAACAGATTATCGACACCGAAACAAGCAACACCACCGCCCCCAGTGCTCAGGAAAGTCAACAACCACAATCATGTGAGGAAGGAACTTCGTCCGTTTACTGCACCTGCCCATGTCTTGCAATCGACTTGGAAAAACACCAACCAGCAAAATAAAAGATCAAAGTCGGCGTTTTATGATAGTTATGTTCGAAGAAATAATGTGGACAACAGTAGGAAGGTTGCAAGCAAGGAATTATTACGTATAACTGGACTAGCACGAATCAAACGACTTCATTTATTGATTGACGCCGGTTTAATAGAAGAAGATTCTTTTTACGAGTTAACGGAAGTGATCGAGACAGATCATGATTTAAAATCGGAAAGTTCTGAACATCAAATATTATCTTTTGAAATTACTACTCCAAACGAAACAGGTAAGATAACTGCACTGAGTAACGATTTCATTTAATTCCCCTTTCCTAAAAAAATTCGCTCGGATACCAGCTAGTTACCATGGTAATAGCTCGCAGCAGGAGATTTGTTATTTCTGTGCTGAAAATTTGGTTTCGCGACAAAATCTTGGAAACTTAACTAACCGAATTAAGAGTAAATCTGTTAAACATGTATGATGACGAAGAGGGAGACGATGGACCGAAGAGTTCGTTTACAACTTATCTAGCTGAAGGGGACAAGCTTTATAATGCTGGAGAATACCAAAAAGCGCTTGAAAGTTACAGCACGGTAAGAATTTTTTATTTCGTGTATAAGCAGAGTTTTGGTTTCTGAATAACTTTGTTTTATCTGCCAATTTACCAGCAAAATACGAAATCCAAATATTTACCGATTATGTAGTACTTTTAACTATCAAACATGATTTTACAATTGTCATGCGATTTCAAACACCTTTGTCAATCAATACAAATATTTCTACCCTACGAAATATGTTAATCAGTTGTTGATTCCCAGTTAATATTTGTTTTTATTGGTACAACAAAAACTAAAAAAGAAAACAAAAATGAAACTGTAAACTTTTATCTCAAAATACTTGGATTTTTTGTTTCAGGCACTTGAAATTGAACCATCAAATGTATCAGGTTTAGTTGCAAGATCAAAATGTCATTTGCAAATTGGAGATGCCCAATCAGCTCTTCAAGATGCAGAGGCATCATTGACAGAAAACAAAAACTTTCACAAGGTCAATATCTAGATTTTGTAACCGCATAAAAAAGAAAAAATCTAAGTTACTATATTCCTGAAAATATTTTGCAGGTTTTGTGAACAAGGTATTTGTTTTTATCCACTTTTAAAAAAAACCATGAACACAATATTGTATTTTGTGAATTATGAAGTGATTTAACTAAGCACCTTACAGGGTCTTTACCAAAAAGCAGAAGCTTTGTACCAAATGGGTGATTTTGAGTACGCTCTCGTATTTTATCATCGTGGACACAAGTTAAGGCCAGAACTACAAGAATTTCGACTTGGAATCCAAAAAGCACAAGAAGCAATTGATAACTGTGTTGGAAGTAGGTTTTGGTTACTCACTAAATTTATTCACACTTGTTTGGGTCGAAAATGGAACACTTCCAATGTGTTTAGGTCCGTCATCTGTTAAATTGGAAAATAAAGGTGATTTGTCATTTTTCAACAAAATGGACGAAGGGAAAGGGAAGACAAAGGGAAGGGGACAATACAGGTCATCATATTTGTAGTGATAATTTTGCTGAATCATTTTTAACTGAATGTTTTTCAATTATTGTGCAAGATTAGTTTAAAAATGTAATTTTGTCAGAATTAATTACATGCACTGTAATTGTAATTGGGTTGATTAGGTTGTAAGTATTTTAAACTCTTGGTGATAATTTGTGTTTCAAAAAACTTGTTTTAACTGACTTTCAACACAACTGACTTTCAGATCACCACAAAAACCAACAGCTAAAGCAACTAGGGCAGTTGGAAAGTCACAAAATGGAACGAGTCATCGTACAACGAAAGCTTTACTTGGTGAACTTTATGCAGACAAAGAATATTTGGAAAAACTTCTTAAAGATGATGGTTAGTTTTGCACAGGCTACAGCAAGTAGTTCAATATTGTATAGTGGGATTACTAAATATTTTGCAAACTCACGAAAAATTTTGGTTTGGAAAATTCCAGGATTTTTTTGTGAGTTCCACTACATATTGTGGGTCTTCGGATAAAGACAATGACTTGTTTGTGAATAAAAAGATTTTTACAGATTTGGTGAAAGGAAGTGCTGGTGGTATGAGCATCTATGATCTAGTAACGTCGGGAATCAACTACCTTGACACAAGGTGCGGTTGAGATATTTTTTGGGGGAGATTGTAGAAGTGTAAACCACACTTGCTGTTGCATTTCCAGAACTGAGTTTTGGAGACAACAAAAGCCGATGTATGCAAGGAAGCGCGACCGAATGATGATGCAACAAAAGTGGTCGAATAGAAAATCCGACAATATTTCTGACCCTACCACTTTTATATTGAAAAACCTTGAAGACATCGATCTTTGTAAGTTTATTTGGTGTGACAGATGGTATCTCATTTCACCCATAGTGGTTTGTTGATGTTAAGTTGTTATTAGGAATTCAAAAAAACATGTAACCAAAGTCACCACAATAAAGAATCCAATTTATTACTAAAGCTGTAAAAAAGTCAACCATGTTGTTGTTCTTCAATATAACTAAAATAATGAATGTTCAAATTGTTTTGTTACTAATAGTTAGACTTGTTTGTTTGTTTCATTCTTTTTTTGCGGGGGAAAACAACTAATGTTACATTCCATGTGAGTTCAACAAACCTTTATTACCATTGTTCGGACTTTTATGTTTTAAATTTAAATCCACTCATCTGGTTCTGATAAGTTGATCTAGAAAGGACTACCAACTAAGATGGGTTTAGAACCAACAACCTTGTGAGCACAAAGCACAAACAACTCAGATACCTTGGTGGGCTTCATATTCTACTTACTTTTTTATTTACAGTCTTGGTTGATGGTAAGGGAGCTGAAAGCTTGCAGCTAGCCAAGTCAACATTGCGTGATGTAAATCGACTGTCAGAGAAGGAATTACCCAACAAAGCTGATATTGTTGCTAATCTATACAGCTGTATAGGAAATGCCCATCTTGAACTTGGCCAGACTGAAGATGCCTTGGAATATCATCAAAAAGATTTAGATATTTCACAAAAACAGTAAGAAAGGAAATTTTAATTAAATACATGTTAATGTACTTTGACATTAAATCCTTTTTCATTTGATTCCAATTTGAGATTGTATTGGTTAGGATACATTAGATGACTAAAGTTTAACCAAAATGTTTTTCAGCGACTTCCAGGATGCAAAGTCGCGAGCACTTGACAACCTGGGACGTGTTTATGCCAGAGTTGGAAAGTTCCAGAAGGCCATCGATTGGTAATTTATGTTTTTATTGTTTTTGATAGTTTTGTCGTTTTACCTCTATGGTGACCAGTAAGGAACCCTTTAATCTATTTCCTAACAAATCCATTTAAAAGGCTGTCCACTGACTATTAGAACAAAACTTCTGTGGACAAAGTGGACAAACTCCCTGAAAAAGGAAGAAGACATTATGTAAAACTTTTAATCTTTCAAACAGTTATATTTGACAACCTAATCCAAGTTTGGTTCGCACTCAGGCTCAACTATTGGTTACAACTTGGCAGCAGCAGTTTTAAGCCAGTGCAATGAATGCTGACAGATTTCAGCTAAGACTAACATTGTTTGCCTTTTTATAGTTGGCAGGAGAAGATCCCACTGAGCAAATCAGCTGTGGAAAGCACCTGGTTGTTCCACGAGATCGGCCGTTGTCATCTCGAGCTGGGTGAAAGTGAAAGGGCAAAAGAATTTGGTGAAAAATCTTTGTCCGAAGCGAAGAAAGCTGAAGATGATGTTTGGCAATTAAATGCAGGAGTGTTGATTGCACAGTCGGAAGGTGAGTTTTCACACTTTTGCTTTATATACTTCTTGTGATATAACATATCTAACTACGGTACCTGCCAAAAATATTTTAGATGTAAGACAGGCCTTGAAGATTAATCAAGTGATTTTACAATGAAATGGAAAACATAAAATTCTTATCTATTATCGGTCAAACCATGGTTTTCCAAAATCAAATTTTGCATTCTGAAGCTGCCTACAGAACTCTAGTTGATCTAAACTTTTAGTGCTGTACAATTAAACGTTTTCAGTGAAACTCGGCCAGTTTGAAGCTGCAGGCGAGTCATTCAAACAATCTCTGGAACTTGCAAAGTTGCAAGGAGATGAGGCTGCTGAGGTTGCCATCACCAAAGCTCTGGAGGAGGTCAACAACAAGTATGTGTTTGTGCATCAAGTTGCTTAACTGATATCTGTCAGCTAGTTCTAAAATAAAGGCTTAATAAAAATATTGTTTCACTTCAGATTGGAGAAACAGAATGATAGTGATGTCACAGAGAAGCCTGAAGAAGCCACTGAACCAGAAAGTCAAGAGGAACCAGAACAAACCACAACTGTAAGTTCGAATTTTAATTTGTGATAATTTTCAAATCTAAACTTGATGTTTATTTTACAGGATGAGTGAAGATAAAATTTCTTTCCTTTCTATTTTACTGCTTGTACTCTCCGAAGTTTATTTTGTATGCAGGATTTTATCGCAAGTAAATGTTGTTTTTGGTGTTATTTTTGTACGCAAGTATCNTTTACTGCTTGTACTCTCCGAAGTTTATTTTGTATGCAGGATTTTATCGCAAGTAAATGTTGTTTTTGGTGTTATTTTTGTACGCAAGTATCAGATTTGATCAGTCAGCAGAGCGAACACTGTTTTCAAACAACCCAGCTGTGAAAGTACAAAACAATGATGTTCATTTCGCGCCAACAGAAATACTAAACAGGTAATTCCCATTTATTATATTTATTCCATTCTAAAAAGCATTGATCACAAACAGTTTCCAACAAAACAATATTCTGCAGCAAAATGTTTTCAAACAGTTTTTAAACAATCTATCACCCTACCCAGTTGGGATAACACAAATAATTTGGGGAAGTGCTGCATTATTTACACACCCCTCAATGCAACTGCACAGATGTAAAGATAACGACAGCAGTGAAATAAAACCGAATTGCACACGATCTCAGGCCTTGGTGTATTTCCCCCAGATATGAAGCATAAAAACTGATGCAATAAACAGGAGACTGATGATAAGGACAGGCACTGGACCTCTGAAAACAAACAAACACATTGCTGCCTTCAAGTCAACATCATTCAGATGTTACTTAGCTTAACATACATCTAAACGAAACTTCGTAAATAAGTTACATATTAGACTTGCAAGCAACAATTCGGAAAATAACTAGGCACCAATACCTTTTTAAGGTGTGTGTTCAATAAAATTCTACAGTACTTTTACTAAGTTAACTATGAAATCCATGGTAAAATTAGCTTGATACAAAACAGTCTTAGCCTAGAAAATTGTAAATTATCTTGGGCTACAACAAGGCATGTTCACAAAGTCTTACACTTTAAGTCCAGGTGAATCTTCGCTGTAAAATCTCCACATTGTGCTACCTGCACCACTTCCACCACCAGGGGTGCTCTTTGATCTTGTAGTTGGGGTCGCTTTACGCTGTCGGACTGTGGCACCAGAACCAGCTCTAAAACAAGTACAACTTTATTTATAACATCACAAGGAGCAAAAGTTATAACCTTCCTACCTTGGGGAAGTTGATCTACCTGGGGATCTCCCTCCACCCACAGAAGTTGAACTTGATGATGGTAAAGTCTGAAATATATTGGATGGTTAAAAACATTTCTAGCAATTAATGTTATCCATGTTTTATTCACAAAAAACAACAAAGGAAACCTTAAGGTAACGCATAACAGCGCTTGCAGAATCCAGAATGTAAAATATTTGAAAAATACTTTAAGAGGTTAAACACATTTCCCACAATCAAAGGTAAACCTGTCAATCCATTACTAAAATTTAACAGTAACTATAAAGCTCACAGTAACAAAAGTAGTTCGCTTACCATTTTTGCTTTTGTTGCTGGTATTGATTTTACTGAAACAAACTTGTGTCACCTGCAGATCTTGTAAACTAAAACTGAGTGAACTCGACGCGAGAAGACACAACGCTCGTTTGACGTCACACACTTCCTGGTTCTCACGCTTGTGACGCTTCGTTGGCTACGTGACGTGTATGTCGAATGCCTTCGGGCGCAAAATTAATTGTTTTCTAAATGACTGGTCTGTTTTCAAACAATATCATCCTTGTTTCAAATAAATTATTCACTTAACTACCGCGGGATCAAAAGATGAAAGTTTTTAATTGCAAAAATTAAATGATTTAAAAAATGACCATCAAAGCGTTTTAATTCATAGAGATTGTTTAACTAAAGTTTCATTAATTTTTTAAAAAAACAGGAGAATTTAATGGGGAAAAAAGAATTTTAAACGAATTCTACAGGTTTGCCCCTCTTTCAAACGAACAACTTTTGTCATGGTTGATTACCTTGGGACTTCCCTGGTAAAGTCCTCAACAAAAGTCAACAACAAAGCAAATACGTAGTTGCGCTTTTTACTAGTATTTGTTCATGTTTTCGCGACAAGATGTTTTAAAGGGCCGAACCAAATTGGCCTTTAGG
>QXVZ01006132.1:0-21550 GCA_008931825.1 Phallusia fumigata
CTGCAGCAACACAATGTTTTTGCCAAAAACATTTTAAGGGTTAGGTATAACAACATGCACAATGTCTACTACTCAGTAAAACATTCAACATATTTCACACGTGCAATATCAATAACATAAGTGTTTAAGTTTTCTTATTGGGAAGAACAGCCCATATTTTGTTTCCAGACAATCTGAGCACAAGAACAGTTTTGTTCCACCAAATTCTATTCGGGTTACTTATCCCATCTCTACCTGTCGAGTTCCTTTTTCTTTTCTTGGGCGTAGAGTTGAGAGCTTTGATCTTTGGTGGGACCAGACCTGGAAGTCGCTCTACTGTCTGAAACCAACAGAACACGATCACAAACAAATTGGTTTTTGGGAAGCCTTTTTAGGGGAATACCCAGCAAATGTTGCCAAACTGTCCCGGGACTTCAAAGTTTATGAGAGTTTAAGCACCGCTATGTGGTTTGTGTGACAAAAAACCCAACAAGCATTTGCGGGTTCCTGTAGTTCAACATTAAGGTTGGGGCATGGAATATTCAAGCGATTTAAACAACAAATTAAGTGATTCGACCTATATAGTGTGTATCAGTTGTTCGGCAATATATAAACACAAACAAAATTGCACAAAGCACATCAGACGCAAAAATACGATTTCTATGTCGACTAATTATAATTCTAAGCGACTGTAAACGTTGCAGTGATTTTCATCCAGACAATAAGTGATTTTGTGCATTTAATATTTAATCCTTGGTATAAATTCCGGCAACTTACTTTCCCGTTCAGCGGTGTGTCACCGGATATTGCTTCCGTTCCTCCCTAAAAAACATTTGATCAGTGAAAAGTGATAAATTATCATTGTCTGCTTGGATAACGACTTCCGACTTAAAATCGCACACCATTAAAACGGGGGTGGGGCCAAAACACAATCGATCGGGTCAGACTAGCATTAAGTACACAGTGGTTGTTTTTCTCATGTGTCGTAGATTAGATTTGTTTAAACATTTGCTCATCAACATATGCTGATTTTAATCAAGTACCGAGCACTAAAAAGGGATGCTTGGTACCGAGCACTTGGGTACTGACTCTGCTCAATTTGCGTGAAGCAAATAATCCATCATTCCAACCTACCTTGGCCTTGATATTCCTGAACCAGTTGCGATAAAGATGTGAAAAAAGCGAAGAATCGAAACCACCCGCCCCTTTACCGTCGCCGGGAGTCGAACCATCATCCTTCGGTTGTCGTTTCTCCCTGTGAAACGTAAGTGCTCAAAAAACTGGCAACAATGCTTGAGGCTAAGTTGTTGTAACAGTTGGCCAACGTTAACTGTGTATGTTGCACTTAGAGGGTAAGAATTATAACTCCGATGCAATTTCGATGTTGTTTTTACCTGGGCTAAAGATTTTACATAAACTTAGTTGGAACGTAACTTTCTTGGAAAGCAAGATAACATCATTCAGCCCCTTTGACATTATCGATTTGCAAAAAATGTTGTTTCAACTCAGCTACAGAATTCCCAAACATTTTTTAAACTGGTTATAGACATAACATGGTCGCGACTATGTATGGCAATATTTGTAATAGTTTGGCAATATTTGTAACATCAGCGCCAAAAATTATGTTTTTTGGGGGGTTTTCGATCCCACAACTAACATCAAAAACCTCAGACTGACCTTTTCACATGGGTTTGGATGAATTTTTTTGTGGGAATTGTGTGTCTCTGTTCCATATCACCCTCGTGGTTGTTGTTGAGTCCTGCAAACAAATATTAGAAAACCTTATTATCGTGTTGTTGACAGATCGACCAAAAGTGATTGTTGGTTGTGCACTATTGCATTTTCACAATCAGCCGAACTTGTTTGGCGGTATGACGTCACACATATTTGATGTAAGAAAATAAATTCGTCATATTTTCGCCCGTGAAAACCGAAAACTTTCTGCTACAGTTACGTTTGTGAAATAAAGTTTGCCAATCGCAGGGAATATTTTAAATTATTCTCGCGTCGTATCTTAAGACATTAAACATTTGCTCATCATTATGCGATGTTCGGTACCAAGTACTTTATTCCTAATGTTGTTGCAGATCATGGTCTTCAAATTTCGTGGCAACAAACATAGTCTGGGATTGAAATTAAGTAACAGCACTTACCTAGTGGAGTCATCAGACATATTTCCTTCATTCGAATCCAGAACTTTTCAACATCGACGAAATTATCGAAGCGAAAATTGATTTTCTCATATTTTGCTCCATCTGATATTTGCATGTAGCTGTGATTAAAATATTTGATAAGTTGAACGCAAAACACAAGTGTACAGTAGAAATGCGCAAAGTAAAGTTAAAAAACTTCGACATTCAAATCCTAATATCTTGTCAAATTTGTATCGAGTAAATAGAAAACATTCTCATTGCAAAACAAGTCTGATATATTTTTTAAATCCTGTAAAAGTTAATAGAAATCTTACCTTTTATCAGATTGAGTAGTGTCACGCATGGATGCGTTCCTGTGTATGTAAACCATCTCCTAAAAAATTAAATTAAAAAAAAACACATTAACTATAAGATTACAAGCGTTGAGGAATAGCAAAAATATTGTAGTAGAGAAAATGTCAAGCTCTTTTTATTGCATGAAAGTTTTACTTTAAGTTTTGTGAGATTATTAAAGCAAAGGAATTGCAAATTTGGCAGGAAGTTGAAACGGAATATTTGAATTGTTTACCTCTTCTTTCCGTAGACAGATTGTGTTCTGGAATTTTTGCTGACTCATGGTGACCAGCCCCATGAAGCATAACATCTCGATCACTTGTGTCAGCGAAAATAAATACTTTCTAGAAAAACACAGTAAGAGCTTGAAAACAGAAAAATCTCTAATGATACACACACTATTGAAAAGCGTTTTGAACGGTAACTAAACTTGTTTGTTTTTTACTTAACAATGCAGAAGTCGGCACTATTACACACAAATCCTGACATCGAGGAGAAATTTTTGTTGTAATTCTCCACCAACGCACCTGTAAGCATCAACGTTTTTGGATCAGTGCAAGCTACTTAACTACAGGTGCTGGTAAAATGCATTTTTTTCACTCAACAAACCTTTTATGAAGCAACAATGCCTGCATTTTGGACGGTAGGTGTCGCACAAGGGTGTGTCTGCGCATTGGGTCGTTGAGATATTCTTCAATGCCAGGAATCTTAACACACAAGTCAGGTTGTTATTGTCATCAACATGTGCGATATGTGGGGTTGGTTCGTTGGTAATGACGACCCGCTTTGTGTAGCGGTTTACTACTCACTATATCGCTTTAGTTTCAAAAACATTTTGCTCCAGGTATAAACCTATTTGAAAATTAGGAAACCAACAACTTTCGTTTGAGAGCATTGCCAGAGTCTTATTCAAATAGAACTCGCACTGTAAGATTTGCAACATCTACGTCACCACACCTTATAATTGAACCTTTGGAACTGGCAGATTACGGAAAGTGGGAGAAGGAACCCAGCCTCTCCAACCTGGATCCAACCTTCACCATATTCAGGGTGCTTCGGTAACGGAGGCAAAAACCTAAGCAGAAAATCCACTACTTGAATCCAATTTTTACCAAAATTTTTGCCCAGATTTGGTAGCCTATGTAGCTCAGTTGGTAGAGCGCCAGCCCCGGATAGACTCCAGTCGTGGGTTCGAATCCCACCGCAGGCTAGATTTTTTCACAAACTCGCCTTGCTGATTGGAAACAGTGACTTATAGGTTTGTCAAAAATACCAAGCAAACTTCATTAAACCACTTATACACCTGGTAATCCGGAAGTTGCTACTTACAAACTTAAAAATCAAAAGCAAAAACATCTCAGTTCAAAAAATAAAAGAATATTGTTTTGCACGTCATAGTTTTGTGTGACGTCACAACGTGAAGCATTTAAATCTTAAATACCTGTTGGTACAGTTTCGACGCATCACTAATGATTTCCAGTTTACAACAATGCAAAAAAAACATGTTGCCACAAAAAAAAACGCATAAATAGCCTTGATCAACAACGAACATTTATTTTGATATTAACACAGTAGAGCTTTGTGTCTGGAACTTAAAGAAACACCAACCTTTTCCATGAGCGCTCAGGGTTGTATTCATGAACTTTGTCGTAATCTACCGTGTGTTGGTCGTTGCTGGAAGTCGTTATACCGGGGTGGCCATATGCGAGGTACCACAGATAACAGTGGATCGCCTGAAAGGAGGTTTTGTTAGCAGACAACTCTAACACTAGAACATACGTTTGTCAACATACGTCTGGGCGTGCAACATACGTTTGTCAGTAACTATTTATGGAGCAGGCTTCATATTAGCTTGCATAGCAATAAAAAGTAAGATCGTAGAAATGTTGTCATTCATGATGTATTTATATTACGTCACACTGCTACCAAATTTGTACTACTAGGTTGGAGAGATATATGAACAGATAAGATATCAGAAAACTCACTGATAACGTTGTAAGTAAATTGATTGCGAATGGTTTTCAATTGTAGAGATTATTCATATGTATGTATTTTATTGTTAGAACATCTGTATTATAACGATTGTAACACCCACACTTACTTTAGCTCTGATGTGTTTTGGTTGATAGCCGCTCTGGTGGGGATGAGTCGGTAGAAGATCTTCCATCTTGATCGTATCGTCGGGATTTTCGGGGCCAGCCATCTGACTCAATGGAATCTTGACAACAAAAAATATCCGTGTCAGTTATTTGGACGGACTAAAACTTGCAAGTGCTCTGTTTCGATCAGCGCCGATATTTGAGCATTATTACGTAACAATAAATAACATTATTATTATTAAAGGGCCAGTTAATAAACTGGCATCTACATTTTAAAGTTTCAAACATTTTTAAACAATATTTTTATTGCCAAACAGGAGGAAATTTAGTTTGACGATATTATGACGTCACGCATCTTTGACGTTCCAGTACATCGGGCGGTATATTTTTTATTAAAAAAAACAAAAATTTTTTTGCTTTTGAAAATTCTGAGAGAAGAGTTTGTTTGAGGGACTCGCCAGTTATAGAAAGAAAGTCTTTGCGAAAATGCACAAAAGTTGTTTGTTCCTTACATCAGTTTTACAATGTTCCTCGGCAAAGTTCTTCGCTGATTTCTTCGCTTCGTTTGACAAAACTCGGAACTGAGCTTGTTCGATCCCGATGTTGAAACGAGCTGAACTACAATCCAACGACGTCACGAATTCAATCTGGATAAAAATATTTTAAAGAATTTGGCTTTTTTTTTTTATAGAAGTATGTTACTCAGGAAATTAACTTGCATATTTTTGTTGGCATTGATAACTCTACGAATAGAATGATATAAAATAAAAATAAAAATCCATAAACCTTAGCAGTTGTTTTGCAGAAGAGGTAATTTTTACAAAACGCAGGTTAGACTTTTACTTGTTAGAAAAAAAAACTGTTTATTTTTATTTGCTTAATGTTTACACACAAATCGTTTCAGGTACTTTGATACAAGGCGAACGTCCTATCGACTCCTAGAGTAAACTGTCACAGTATAGAAAGGTGAATATTAAAACGCAATTATTGAATGTAGAGTAGTTAAGGAAATTTGAAAATAACAATTAACGAGCTGTTACTAGTTTTGCTTCGATGTTTCACAGTGACATAATCATTCTTGTGGTGCATTACGGGAAGTTATCCTTCCTCTGTCTATAATGTGACACAGTGGTTAGCGCGATTGCCTTGTGTTCGGAAGGTTGTGGGTGCTAATCCCGTCTCGGTGTTTCCTTAAACAAGAAACTTAAGCGGCATTGCTCTAACCCAGTGGAACGTCATGATAGTCGGAAACATAAAATAAAAAACGATTCAACGGAACTGTAATGAGGCAGGTATCTCGACGCTGGACTGCGAGCATAACGCATTCAGGCGTTGTTCCGCCCACAAATGATAAAAACAAAACTTAAAAATTACAAAACATTTCAGCAAGCTTACATTATGAGTGACATCATTTGATTTGATTGGAACCACCACATATTTTAATAATCCATCAGCATTCATCTTTTTGATTGTTCGAGAAACTGTTTTTTTGCAAATTTTTGATGTTTCTCCTGCAAAATGGTAAAAGTTTAAAAAGTGCGTTAATAATTAAATTTCAATACAAATGGCTTTCCTACCTAACTTTGATTCTTCGGCGTATAGAAATTTCTGAATGGAAAAAAGTCCCTCGGTGATTTTTTGTTCATTGATAAATCCCAGAATCAGATTTGATCTTCTCATACGTCGAGTGGTCAGGTGGTTCTTCCACTTGCTAGTATGCAAAGCTGGGTCCTGGAAATGATGAAGAAAATATTTGGCAATGTTTAGCGCAGTAGTTCTTAACTGGGGGTCCACAAAGCGTTTCCAGAGGGTCAGTGGCAACTTCAGAATACGTGTGTTATTCGATTAATAAATCACAATTTTGAAAAATATAAAACTTTAAAAAAATAAAATGTTGAGGTTTTCTTTGTGATCATTTAGTGGTTGATGCCAAAATGAGTCGCTCATCAGATTTAGAAAAGAGCAATTTACAAAAACTGAAATAAACCACTGTGTTGCTCCTAACTATCTTATAAACCATCCTTACCACAGACATTTCCTCACAGTAGACAGACTCATCCAAACCCTTTAAAAACAAAAAGAATTTGATGATAAATATTGGTTCATTTATTTTTATTATTTGTAAAAAAGTGGTCCAGCAATGCTGTAAAGTCGACCGCTCTTTATGCCAAATGCTGGTGGAAAACCTGGTAAAAATCTTGACGCACAAGCTAAATTTAAAAATGAGGTATGATGTACAAAAAACTGTAAAAACTGCAAGACAAATTTTTCAGTTTATGAATTCATTTTTATTTGTGATGTAATTATTTCATACCGATGTTGTGTCTTCATCTGTTGTGACCGAGACAAGTTTGTTAGTTTCTTGATCAGAAGTTCTGGAAGCACAAAGATTTACAGAACGTAAATAAACTCAACATGAAAGAAAAATAAAAACAGCTCAAGGTAACAATAAAAAGCATCACATTTATCACGGGGAAAACAAAATATAGCTTTACATGAAATTTTATTCCTGCTTCTTGCACCAAAACAAACGTTATTGCTGCTGGATTACAGTGCACCGAACTCACTCGGCTTCTAGTAAACAAGAGACAAAAAGCATTGGATCTTATATACCTCCCAGCATTGGTCGACGTGTTGGGTGATTTCATCAAACTTGTATCCAACACACTTTCATTGGCAGTTGTGACATCATCATCAATACTAGCCGCTGACATAACTAAAAATGGAATAATAAATTCATGTTCTAAAGTAATTAAATGCACTGAAACAAAATCAGATTGCATTTAAATTTCAGCAAAACTGATTAAGCTAAACAAAGATTTGCTTTAAGGCTGTTGAGTGACAAAAAAAGTGTGGATATATTTTTGATGAAACATATGTATTGAATTATGAAACATTTTGCAATCTTATGTGTTTTAAGGGGTTGTAATGTTGATAGTTTTTTGCATCTACAGCACAACAATGCAAAAAATATATAAACTTAAAAGGCCACATTAATTTAAAAACTAAAAAGTACCTGAAGTTTCAAAAATTTCCTGCATTTTTTTCCTTTCAGCCAGAAACTGTTTAGTGAGCGTGCTGTTTAAGGCAAAATCTTTGGCGATATACTTCTGTACTCTCTGCTTTCCGTGTTCAATCATGATTGTCTGATAATATTTGAAACAATATTATTATCACATTATTGTTCACAATGACTAGGAATCAATTTCACTTTTTTAAAAACAAACAGTTTTCTCAATTTCATCTTAAGCTTTTAATAATTCAAGTTGTAGATTTGGTTGTAAATGGGTCAAAATTTCTTTTCAAAAAGGTAAAACAACAACTTACTAGATCATTGTTAAATGTTTAAAGGTAAAACTAGGATGAAACTTATCACTGTATAAAGTTTGTTTCAGCAGAACTTACCCTGACGACTCCAGCCTTTTCAATTTTTCTGCACACATGACGACCTTCCAAAGATCCATAACCCACAAACAACTTGAGCATTTCGAGTTGAGAGCATCCATCCTCTCCAGTCGATACCACTACAATGCAAACGATGTGTCATAACCCCCAGGTATGGTAAACTCAAATTTTTTGTAGTGTTATTGTTCATAGTTGATGTCATTGAACTTAAAGATATATTTTAGTAAATCTGACGTGAGTGTTAAATTGACGAGGAGCGAGGCACAAATATCAGTTCAAAGACACATTTGTTGATTTGTTGCATTAAGTATTACAGAAAAAATGAAAATAGTTGATTTTGTTAAATTTTAAAGAAATATAAATGTTAAAAAAGTTACATTTTTTGTTCAAACTATAATTTTTTGGTAGCTGTGTTAAATTATTTAATTTCTTAATTACAATTCTTACAATGCCTAAATCCTTGTAGCACTACGGGTAGTTCAGCGACCAAACCAACACTGTTGTCACTTGGTGGCGCTAGTGGGAGATCAGTTTCATCTTCAGGTTCTTCCACTGGTTTTCCTGCTGACTTCTAAAACATTAAAAAATGTCAGATTGAGAAATGAAGTGGAAAGAGATATATGCATTTAAAAGTGTTTTGTATTCTGATTAAAAAAAAAATGCTAGATTGGATGAAAAATGAGGACAGATAGTTGTACCTTGATAAGATGAATATCTTTTTCCCCTCTTAAACCTTTTTTGTCTTTGCTGACAACTTCAATAACTCCTTCCATCACCAGTTTCCTCTTCAACTTCTTGAATGCTGTGTCAGCCATTGCCTCACAATGCAAAGATATAATATAAGGTGTTTGTGCAATTTAACATTTGGCAGCATGCAGCATATCACTAAGCTTGCATATTTCAGTTAGTAGAACGTCAGCCCCTGATAGGCTGCTGTTGTAGGCTTGACTCCCACCACAGGTTAAATTGTTTACAACCAACCAATGCATGCTATCTTTAAGAGTTATCAGTGGTTAACATGGTTGCATGGGGAACACTAACCCAAAAAAGCAAATAAAAATACCTACAAAGTGCAAGAAACCCTATGTATAGAGGGAACAAACACCAGTTTACACAAACTAAATAATAAGTTGTATGGTGTGTTCACAGCACTTATACTTTAAAAAAATATTTTGGAAATTTATTCCCAATATTATACACATTTACTGCTGGAGCTTTGCAAACAGATGCAATAATGCATTAACTAAAGTTGGTTGTTAAAATAAAGGAACTTGGGTCATGGTAACTTCTGTGTAAGTTCTCATAATATTTAACAGTGGCAGCTTTGTTTTTGTTTGGACTTTGTATTAAACACCAAACAGACGAACTTACCAGAAACAGTCGTAGATTCTGTAATGACATGGTTTTGTTATCAGCATTGTGTAAAGCAGCGCACATCTCATCAGACTTGTGGTCTAACTGCGATCGAACAAGAGTTTTGTACGATTTCACGTGCAACAGAATTTGTTGATACAGTTTGTCCCCTTTGTCACGTCTGAATAAAGAATAATGAATTGCATATTTAACAACAGCACAAGCACAAAGCTGGCAAGTAAACTAATAATCCCAGATAACACATAATTTCCTGTGCTTAAAGGATTGGCATTAACAAACAGTTTGTAGAGTTTTTCTGCATTATAATTTTTCAGCAGTTCGTATACCTTCTGTATGCATAAGCCTGCTTCGAAACAAGACCTTTTGATGTGAGCGATTTCATAACATAATGAATATGAGATGATTTCAGGTTCCTGCAATAACGAAAAAACAGTTGGTAATATTAAAAGCAACTACAAAAGTATAGGGGTAAATGTATATGAGCATTTTAATCACCTGAAAACAACATTATTTAGAACAGTTTGAATTTCCCCCTGCCATCGAGCGCGACCTATTCTCTCCAAAATGCAATATTCCAACTCGGTTAAATCCTCAATCACCTAAAAAGGTAAATACAGGTTATGCAATGCAGCATTGTTCAAGTCAAAATGTTCTTGCAATAGCTGGACATTTTGAATTACGTAAAGCCTTATCCAAATGATCAAAAACTGTGATGCAGAGAATGAGAATTTCGCTACACTTCTTTTGGTCCAAAAAACAACGAAGTAAAAAAGATGTTGTAATTTCCAATTGTGACTTATAGAGTTAAGCATTGATGAATCACTAAAAATCTTTTTCTGGAATCCAGCTAAATTTACTAAACTGACAGGACAATGCATGTCGATCACCTGTGGATGTACACCAGGTGGCAGTAGAGCCATCTCTCTTGCAGTTTGTGATGCCACAGCCACTAACTGCTGAGGTCCAAATCTGCAAAACACAATGTGCCAAATAGGGCCAACTTTTAAACAAACGGCTACAGCGGTTTTAAAACCCAGATTTTAAACAGTGCACACTGTTTCTCATCAGTGCAGCTGGTGACAAGACAAAACTGTGATTGTGCAGGAATACAGAAAAAAAACTTATTTGAGGCCAACTATAAATGATTACCTGTTGATTGCGTCTTCCAACCCCATGTTCGCTTCCTTGATAACTTCACTTACTTCCAACCGACTTTTGTATTCTGGGCACGAGCCCTACACATACGCAATACTTAAATCCTGTTCAGTGCCCACAAGGCAAGTACTTATAATAATCTGTACATTATTTTGCAAAAACTGTTTTGTGAGCAATTTTGCATTGTTGTGCATGGTAAACTATATATAGTTAGTTTTAATATAAAACTCAATTTATAACAGTTTGAATTCAACATTCACCACCTTGATGCCTTCATCTGTTATGGGTTTGACGGGGTAAATATCGACGAGGGCATCGAGTTCATCGGGGGCTGAAGCAATGACAGACCCGGTATGCAGGTCGTGCCCTAAAAATCTTTAAAACACACTTAATATTAGGGAATTGTCCAGTTATAATCGCTGCAAACAAATATGGAAATTCAATAAAACCGTTGGTATAAATGTGGTCCTATGTGATTTTATTTTGTTTTTAATGTACAGCTAATCTGGGAAGGCAAAACAATACAATCATAACTGAAGTACAGTAGTAAAAAAATAAAACATCACATAATCATGTCTGTGTTTAGTACTAGTCAATTATTTCTGTCATTGAAATATGTCAAATTTGCACACAAAACAAAAAACTATAAACATATCTGTAAGCACCTGTTAAAAATGATCGGATCTTGGCGTTCTTTCTCCAACACATAGAACTGAATGTCAGAATGTTGAACTAAAAACAGCCAAAGATGGTTTTTCATAAGGTCTGTCAACATGATGGGGATTTTGCTTTCCCTTTTAAGTAGTCGTTGCCACAAAGCTTGTATTGTGATTCCATCCAAACCTTCCAAAGCGACCTCTTGAATGCATATTGCAAAAATATCCATGGTTGATTATGTCAACACACAAATTTACCAAAAATGCTGTGCATCCTTGTAGAAATTGGGAGAAACACAAAGCATTTAGTATTAATATAACATTTTAATGTAATTTTGACACCAGGAAAATATCACTAAATAAGTAAATGATGGAATTTTTTTGCAATACAGTTTTACAATACAGGCTGTTGCAAAACTGACTGAAAGTTTTACGCAACTATGAGGTTGTGGGTTCTAATCCGGCCCAGCCATCTTGTGTTTTCAAGGACAAGAAACTTTAGCCAAATTGCCATAAACTAGTGCAACTGAATCCATTTAAACCCTATCAGTTGAACCAAATTAATGTCACTTACCCGATGAAAATTAAGTACATCCTACATGAAAAAAAGGAAAATGGTCTAATGTATTTGCAATGAGACAGGCTTTAAAGGTAATTTATTTCTGTCAGGGTGATTTCAATTGATGCAATCTATCACATTTCACTCAATTACAACATTGAAATATTATTTTGGTTTTGTACTTTCAGTGCACAATGCAATGCAGTACAAAACTTGCCAATGAAAGGCACTTTAAGCAAACACAAAAATAACATTTTGGTAAAGTTTTAAAGTTTATACGTTGTTTTAAAAGTTAAACCAATAGGCAAGCAAAGTACTACACAAATCTCAAAATTTTGGTCCAACTTCATACCTCAAATTTGTGTCTAATAATGTGCATCTAAGCTAGCTGCAGAACAGCAGAAAGATTTGTGCTTATTTTCACGCAGCTATGGTAAACAAGCCACAGAATAACAGCAAAAACTACAAACACACCTCATTAAAAGACATTTTACCAGCAGAAATTGTTAAATAACGCCTAAACAACGAACACGTTTCGAGAATTCGAAAGCGAAGAGACGCGTTTTTGATTCGGGTTCAAATCTTGCGAGCGCCCATCGCCATCTTGGGCGGGATTTCAACCTTCGACCTTCCGAATTAGGCGGTCACGTGGTAAGCCTAACACGAGTCTACAAAACCACAGGAAACTGTTCAGAATAAAAAATTAAGTGTTTTATTGGCGAAGTTTTGGTTAGAAATACGGTGAAATAAATTTTAAATCTGTTTACCTTCGCGCCTTTGCGATCTGTTTGCTTTTTCTGAGAACAAAAGTCAAGGTTGGTGTTTATAAAATGTTTTCTTACTGGGTTTANTTTCGAGAATTCGAAAGCGAAGAGACGCGTTTTTGATTCGGGTTCAAATCTTGCGAGCGCCCATCGCCATCTTGGGCGGGATTTCAACCTTCGACCTTCCGAATTAGGCGGTCACGTGGTAAGCCTAACACGAGTCTACAAAACCACAGGAAACTGTTCAGAATAAAAAATTAAGTGTTTTATTGGCGAAGTTTTGGTTAGAAATACGGTGAAATAAATTTTAAATCTGTTTACCTTCGCGCCTTTGCGATCTGTTTGCTTTTTCTGAGAACAAAAGTCAAGGTTGGTGTTTATAAAATGTTTTCTTACTGGGTTTAAAAGAAATATTTGTGTGAAGAGAAGGGATTGTGTAAAAACGACTGCATTTGCACCTAAATGATTGTTAATTTAAACAATACATTAATTCTTTATCAAGCATAGTCACACGAATATAGAAATCGTAAAATCTTTCCAAACTAGATTTATTTGGGGAAATCACCACAAATGTTTTGCAAAATTAGTCATGCTTGAAGTGCAATTTAAGGAAAATTGTTTCGTATCGTTTTTATTTCAGTTGGACTCATCTGTGACAGTTAAACTGATTTAAAAAAATACATTTATAAATGAACAAACCCTATAGTTTTAAACAATCAGGATTCTTGTCGAGCTAATACGTTTTCAACAGCATATTTCAATTCATTAAAAACTTACCAAACCTGTTTTTATCAGTATTCGTGTCTTTAAATCAAACTTTGAATGAAACCTGAAGTGAAATGCTAAACTAACTAAACCGCTACATGTCGCTAATGAGTGGCAGGCCAAACAAAGTTGTTTTTAACGAGGTTCGAACCCGGGACCATCCCGCGGACGAATCCCGAACAGGTTTTTCATGCCTGTATATGGATCAAGCTCCCCAGCACATTCGACCAGCGCTTGCAAATAAAGTTGCTTCCCGCAGGCTCGACCTTTTTAGCACTTTTTTCGCTGGAGATTGTATTATTATTGTTCGACGGGGTATAAAACTTAATACAGCTAGAATCACGTTTTACGAAACCCAGTAATTTGCGTCATACTCCCCCCCCTCCCACTCTTTTCCTGTTTCCTCACACTCGATGACGCCCTTGGGTCATTGCGTCAAAGCGATTGTATGTTTGACGCAGCAATCGAAACCGTTGTTTAATTTTGTTGCAATTGCATTGCTGAAAAGTGGGGGCGTTTGTGGGTGATAAACAGTTCAAACAATACATTTTGTATACTTTACTGAAACTGTAGCAGACAAAACCGAACAACAAACAAACATTTCGAAAATAGTGTACGGGCGGCCATCAGCTTGGGAAGGTCTGGTTTGCACAAAATGGACATTAGGATTTCAAACTGCTACGTTTTATTGTTTAAACGATAAGTTTGGATAAAAACACCAACTAAAAAATTATAGCACCTTCTTCCAAAACCAGGATCGCAAATAATTAGACACAATATAAATGAGGCAAGAATAGTTTGTTCACAAACAAAGTTAAGTATAAGGACGACGCTCACATAATATAATGCTTCGAATCCAAACTCCAAAATTAATCCAAAATTTCAGGCTAAAGAAATTAATTTTCCAAATATTTTGGCCAGAAAAGGAAATCACTGTGTGTTTGTTTTAACTTAGGGAGGGCTGGGGGACAACGCCTGAATGCGTTATGTTTGCAATGAGTTTCGTTGGGGTTTTTTTTGTTTGATTTTTTCGATTTTTTTAAGTTAGTCACTTCAATTTGGGTCAACCCATCAGGTTCCTCTGGGTTGGAGTAATGCCGCTTAAGTTTCTTGCTCAGAGAAACACAAGCGACCGAGACAGGTTTAGAACCCACATCCTTGCGAGCACATGGCAGTCACGCTAACCACTCGGTTATCTTAGCGGCATGTGTTATTGTTTAGGGCGCGAAAGTTCGAACCTTAGCAAAACTTCAGCCTTGGTTCCGACCACAAAGAAATGAGAAACGATGTTCCCAACAAGAACCGGTACAGTTGTTAGTTTCACAGCATTTTTAAACAGGAACAAATGAGGTTTAGGTTAACAGATTCCAGGTGGTATATTCGGAAGTGACCGGGCGTTTCTTATCATCTGAGAACACATAAAAAACCAACATACAATGGCCAACATATGGTTAGGTGAATTACGTCGTCAGATGGAATTTTATCAGGAATCATGATTACTTTTGCGTATCAAGCCAAGTAATTTGTTCCTTTATGACGCAACATACCTCTGTTCCTCATTTTTTCGCTTTGATCATGTTTGGTGATTACACTGTTCTTAATAACGCACGGCAGGGTATGCACCGTTTGGGCACAGATGTTGCAAATGTGATGAAATCCAAACAACGATATATTTATATTTGTGTAAACAGAAGGTTGAAACAAAAAATGCCGAAAATTTTCCGTCAACAAATGTCATGATATATTTTCTAATCACAAATCGTTCGAGGCTTATGCCCCGCCCCCGCGTTATCCCGCAGTCGCGAATCGACTCGTGTTCGAACAAGATTCCCTAACCGCTATTGTCTCGTCGCCTAAGACACTGAATGTTTGCTTATACACTTGAAGGCGATGCGTAAGCGTGACGCCAAAAAAATGGTACCCGATGGGGAACCCCCCGTCGAAAAAGAAGGTAAAAATCCTAAACTGTAGGTTGTCGATCTAAGGCGCTCCTTTTGACGGTGCTTACCCCAAGACGCGATCCGTAAGTTTCCGAAGACCCGGAATCGCTTCTCTATCGTTGTATAAAAGCGAAAGTGCGCTAGCATGGAAGGAGACGACGAAGTATCAGTGAACAGTGAAGATGCATTTTACAATCAAGGTAAGACAAAGTTGAGCATTGACTTAGTGAAGTTATTGCTAGAAGTATGTGTTAAGTAGAGTTGGAACTTTGCCGAGTCATTCCTGATGATGACAACAGCGTTTGTCGAAACGTAGAAAATGTTTCACACCCAATTACTCGCTTGTATCTTCTTATTGAGATATAATTTGTGCAGATTTGATTTGGAAATAACGTATATTGTTACGACATCAGTTGTACATGCAACATACATTTCGTAGCTCGTTTAATATCAGGTGTTCGTTAAATTGCTGGCGTTTGTTTCGAGGTACATACGTGGAAATGGTTACTCACTAATTACCTGGATCACGATTAAACCAAAACGCAACGGCTGTGTGTGTTTTTTAGCAAATCAACAACTCTTATTTCTCACACCGCAATTTTTGTTTCTTTTCAGACAAAACAGTGCGAGGTTCGTTGCTTGCTTCTGCTGGCGGTCGGTGCTACATTGGTGTGTGGAGCCCACGGAAAAAAATGTAAAGAAGAAAAAGTTTTAAATCAGATTCTGAAAAGCGTCGGCGACGAGTCAAGACGGTAAGCAATTTGTTTTGGTAAAATTAAATTAAATGTTCGGTTGCCTAATTATTCCCATAACCTGGATTAAGTTTCCTAATAACTGATTCCGCCGACGTTCACCCTCCCAGGAGCCTTAATCCCATTGCGCCAAAAATCACCCTTAGATGTGACGTTACAAAACGCCTTACAATAACGGTGTAGCTGCAGCGCGTTCAACCTCGACCCACAAATTGTGTCCTTTATTTTTCGCGCCTCATAACGTTTTTAGCGTTGTGCAGCTATCTCCGGCTTGGCGATTGATTTAGTGCTATTGTGTCGCTATGATTTCTTTCACCAAGCGAAATAACTCAATTCAAAAAAGCAGATATATTAAAGTAAAGTTGAAAGAATTTTTTTGCTTGCGAGAGTTTTTCAAACAAAATATTAAATTCGCAGGTTTTTCAAAGATCATCATTGCAATGTAAAGATCTCAAGTCACAGAACATATGGAGGACTGGCGCCGTGGAAATATGTTAACCTCATCTGCGACAACTTGGAAACCTCCTTGCACCGCGTAGCGTCGTGCGAAAAACGTTGCGCTCCTCCGATAAACGGTGCGAGCCAAAAGATGCGGAAACTTCGCAACAAGATTCGACGCAGTCACAAGAACGTTCCGGTGCTCAGGCTAATTCAGTTTTTGGAGCGAACAAACCGAAAAAAGGTTTGGCATGAGTTGCCAGTGGCTTGTAAGTGCGTTCCGAAAACGAGGAGAAACCGGAGTGAATAAACAGAAAGGAATTAATGGAAAACGGGAAGGTTGAAAGTGCAGAACTATGCTTGTCAGGAATTTTATTACGTATGCACACCACAAATTTTATGCTATGTGTCTTTAAATGTATGCGCTTTTCTTTTAAATTGGACCATTGCAAGATACAAATTTTCAAATTAACTTCAAGTTGCTTTTTTATTGAGGACCCCAAATTTTTTAGGCTAGCTATTTATATTTTTGTACCTTTTTCGTTGTTTTTGTATTTATTCTGTTGATAAATGTTTTGGCTTTTGTAAAACGTGTATTTATTTGTTTTTATTTATTTGCTGCTATATTTTTGTCGTTACTTTGTCATGTTTTTGCCAAAAAATATATTTTCTAACATCGGGTACTTTTTTATACCATGCGTCGTTATACCAATGAAAATGTACAGGGAAGTTGCGTTGGGATTTTAAATTTCGCATTTTAAACATTAAATTTCGAATAAGACCGCACCTCATTCAACAAATCACAACCAAAATATGGCACAGAAACATGGAAGAGCTAAAAATTGGGGCAATTTTAAGCAAAGATAAATCGGATAAGCGTCGCAATAGTAAAAGTTCAACCTCTGAACATTTCAAGGACATGGGACGTTTGAAGATCCTTAGAAGGCAGAAACTTTGCCGGGTGACAAATGCGTCGACCAAGTTGAACTAACGGTTGTGATCGTATAAATGACAACGGCGTTGCAGGTCACGCCAAAATTTAGATGTAATACAATCTGGTGCCGAAGTTACGATGCTGGGACAGGATACGCTGCCTAGAGTTTTGGCCTCGAGTTGAGAAAGTTTTGACGCTGATGGCTCTTTAGAATTTATCTGTAGATAACAACTGATTTTGCCGTACATTTTGAGCACTTGGTGGCGATTTTAGCCACTTGGTGACTGACTGGTTTGTGTGACAAATCCCAATAGAACTGAACGGGCGAGCGTTTGGTCGAACAGACTGAGGTGTTGAGCCCATATACCGAAAAAAACTGATCGGGGTTCGTCACGGGTTCAAACCCCGCGAAAAACAAAGAAATGCTCCGGTAAAAAAATGGCGCAGGATCTGAGGTGCTCAACTCTCATACAGACACAAAATCAGGTTAGCCACAAACCCTGTGTACAACGTTTACACCGCTCAACATCTTCTCTGCTCGGTGAATCACGCGCTTGTTCACAGCAGTTCGCAGCAGTTCGTAGTTTTCATCGAATATGAACCTTGTTGTTTCTCTGAGTAATTGTCGTAGAAGCCCAAGTACACTGTTTTGCCCGTGTAATGTTGTCAAGATTTGCACTGCATTTATTGTCGCCTCGTACAATAGGTCAACCAAGCTACGGTCTGTACCAGCAAGCCAATACACCCTTTAACTGCTCAACAAATTCACCAGTGCCTTGCGAATGATAAACGACATTAAAGTGGAATCATTGTCGCGGTAGATTCCTTGAAATGACGTTTCTTGCTTCACAAGATGATGTAATCATGATGTTTGATGTAATCAGTTTAAACAATACATTCCCCTCGATGTGATGTGGTCGTAAAATTAACTAGTATCACCACATGCTCTCGACTGTCGTGTTCTTGTTGTTGATGTAAAGTGGTCGTTAATGCGCTGAATAAACTCAAAACAGCCTTTGGTCACATGTTTCTTTGAGTATCTGCAAACAGAACCCAACATAACAGAGTCACAATGCTTACAGCAAAATATGTTTCTTGCACTATGGGATTTTTTGCAATAATGTTTGACATGCCGATGATTTCGGTACTTTAAACATGATGCGCGATATAAGTGTGCCACCTTTGGGCTTATCGAAACATTTTCAGAAGTTGCTGTAAACGTCGCTGACCCTGAAACGAAATAAGGATTTGCTTCAGAACCAGTAAGCTGCCATGCGTTGTCAATCGGTAAGTTATGAGATGCAGGATGGATTACAGATTTTGTATATATCGACACAATTAGATGTGAATTTTAGGGGCATCTGGTCAACAGCCTAATTGCTTAGTGCATGTATATGTGTCTAATTTTAATTATCAGATTGTTGTGAGTTGGCTCCAAACAACCGTTGTTTGTTTGCTGTTTTTTTTCAAAAAAGGTAAAAGATAGTTGGAATGGCTTAAGCTTACCACGGTCATAGGCATGCATTGCAGTTTTGTGGGCGGGTTGTTGGACAGTATGGTTTGAAATCGCATTGCCATCAAACAGTTTAGTGCCATCTTGAAGCTGTAAACTTGGTAGACATCATGCACGAAGTTGAATGATTACGTTTAAACTACAACACACATCTTCGCCTGTTTAGACGACACAGAAGTGAAAATGTGTCTCCTGAGTAAAACGCGAAGATTTGAAGGCAATGATTTTCAGCTTTATCTTTGCAGTTTTTGTTGTTGTTCTGTCTGTCCGGATTGCTCGCTGTGACGATGGTCGGTGGAAACCCGATGAACTTGTTCAGCCTCTCAACACGAGGAATGCATGAAGCTTCGAAGTCGTGAGTAGTTTCTGATGTTTAATGTTGATCCTCTTGTTTCTTAAAACCCATTAAATCTTTAAATTCACATCAGTGTTTTAAAGCGATAATAAAAGTTTAATCAAATAGTGAATTCATTGCCATGCAAACGTTTTAACAATCGTTGTTGTCGTCATCACGGCAACTGCACTTAACTGAATTCTGAGAGTTCCACTCTATCAAGCGGTCCAGGCAAATTAACAACAGGTGCGATGGCGTTACCAGTAGTGGGGCGATAATTGAGCGCGCGAAACGCACAAGCAGTAGAAGTTGTAGGGATAAAAGAGATTTTAAACATGAAACTAGCAGACCAGAAAATACACAGAACATGGGGCTAGCGGCAGAAGAGAGCAAAACAAAAGATACGGAATTTGGGGAAAACATTCTTCGTTTTTCGATCGCTGGCGCTGCATTGTCTAACACGTTGTTTAATCGAATGTTTTTCATACCCTTGAACCCCCAAGTGCATTCTGTCAGCATTTCTCTAAAATATTTTTTTCCAGATTTCTACGCAAACAAAATTGTCACATCGAAAAACTGAACACAACGCAAAGTGACGGATTCGCGCATTGGCGTGATGCAATATTCCAATGTCGGGATGAGGAAATATTTACAGTAGTCTGCGATGTTCGGTGCAGAGACCCGGTTACTCACCAGCTCTTATCTGTCGAATACCGAAATGTCCCGGTTTTACATCAGCAAAGACGTTACGCGGGTCGCAACGGAACAAAAGTTATTGTGGAAATCCCGATTGCTTGTCAGTGCGCCCGAACCCTCGGCCCAGTCGAGTGTTTGAATTCCTTCTTGGTGTGAAATGTATTTTGCATTTTGATTGTTAATATATTTTACAAGTGTTTATTTATTACTGCACCGTTGTTTTTATGTTTTTGTGTTCGGTTAACTTTTTCAAATCACCAGCATTTGTGTTTAACAAAACTTCAGCCCAAACTTTATTTGAATAAAGTGTCATCCATGTTTCTTGTTTGGAATTTACTTCATTGATATTGTCCTATATACGGAAGTCTAGTTATGAAAACCGACAGCAGGTTATGCGATAATACATTATCTAGTTTTCAACGCGAATCCCGCATAGAATCACCAAGTACGTTCCGAAATTCCAACAGTTTCCGTAACAACCGAAGCTCGCGCGTTTCGGTATCGACTTGTCACGTGACAACTGACGGTGGCAACTGAAAAATGTGGAAAAAACAAATTCGACCAAAAAACTTTTATATTTCGGACACAACTCACGAAACAGGGGAATTCCCATTTACGTAAGCGAGTCCGACTGTGAATGTATGCAACTTTGCAATCTGACACTTCACGCTTCGCAGAACGCGGTGACGATGCGGTGAAGTGAAGGAGAGTTCTTGCAAGAGAAAAAAAAATGTGTGGCACAGATCGAAGTTGAAGCGTTGACATCGTTTACTTCGCTTCAATGCTCAGTTAAGTCGAATCTCAGGTTAGCGCTAAATTAGTAGCGACATTAATACATCGCTGTATTTCGGAATTTATCGACTTATGAGAGTTAATTAGGCTGCCGCAATATTCAGGTAAACTGATGTGGGCATCAACTTTTGTTTGCACTGACTTTTTGTTTACGTAACAATTTGTGGGACAAAGGGTGTGCACAAAGGCGTAAGGGGGAGGAAGAGGGGCAAAAGGGGACCATGACCCCCCTAATCTAAAAATTTGTTCCAACTTTTCTTGGGATCTTGTCTAGCATTCATATTGCTGGCGATTGCATTTTTGCTGCGAAAAGCGTTTATTACAAAGTTAAAAAAAACAAACGAACAAAATAAATAGAAAACTGACGCCTGAAATCATTTTAATCAACTACACTCTTAGGTAAAAGATGAAGAAACTTGCCTTTGAAATATTTTGGAAGTTGCAAAAAATACATGAAAAAACAATGAAAATATTTAAAGTATCAGGCAACATGCATAATATAGAAACATGACAAAACAAAACTAAGTCGTGGAACACTCGTAACATTTACCAAGACTACATGTGTCTCATTGAGTAGTGAAAGAGTAAAAACAAGTAAAAAAACTTATTTTGGCGTATACATTCGGAATACAGATTGACTGTGTAAGGCTAACAGCTCTACACACACGGAACACATCTACACGTGAGAGGCAACCTGACAGATGTAACCACGTTAAATCTGTCGTGGAATCTGACTGTGTGATAAACTGGATAGTTGCACATGCCTTCGCATGGACAGGATTGCTGTGAACGCTTGCAGATCATTGTGGTGTGTTGTGATATGTTGAGATGGTCACAACGTAATCTGATGTAGATTCCGTAAGGATCGTAGCGCCTTAGTTGCGGTCTCGGCCGGCAGTTGTAGTTATG
>QXVZ01006134.1:6384-47512 GCA_008931825.1 Phallusia fumigata
TTGGAAAACTAAAATCTCCCCTAATTTTGACATACCGTGGCGAGATGTTTATCATAACATATATAGTGCCACTATCGATAACAGATCAAGAAGTTTTCAAATAAAACTTAATCTGGGTGCCACCAATTGCTACACACCTTCGGAAAAATTGACTCCAACAAGTGCACTTCCTGCAAAAATGCTATAGAAACTTTCTGCAAAAATGCTACAGAAACTTTGTATCACCTATTTTGTTCGTGTCCTGTTACTGGCCTTTACTGGGAAAACGTATGTGCTTGGATANCTATCAGCACTAAATATCTAAAACAATTAACGCGAATACTTTCCGCTTTCTGCGGGAATGATAAACCTGGAAAACTATATCCTGGCCCTAAACCTTATATGGATTTAAAAACGTTTGGACGTTGACGTAAATACAGACTGGAAAAAATTAGAAACCCCATATTTGGAGGGACAAAGAATTAACGCCTTTTTAATGCAACTGTAGGTCTCGATCGAACTGATGTAAAACTAGTTCTTCCCCTGAGAACTTTGCGTTACACTTTGGCAGTTGCGCTAAAGTAGTAAAACTATTAAATCCACAATCGACGCTGAGGCCACTTTGGCTTTATAAGAATATTAAGCACCACTCCAAAACCTTTTTTATAAAACCGTTAATTAACTCTGGTATCATGCTGTATAGCCACTTGTTAACATGTAGTGGCGAATACGAATCCTACGACATGTTGGCGACAAATTCCGATTTCATCCAGTTCATTAAACTAATATCAAGTCTACCCGACGAGTGGGATTTCGGCAACCATAACACGAATCTGGTAAAAACACACACAGAGTTTCTGGCGGACTTTTTCATTGGAACAAATACGGTTAAATTAATTTACGCACAGTTACAAAATAGCACCCCTGGCGTTCCTACCAAGTCACAAAGTTTTTGGAAAACTAAAATCTCTCTTAATTTTGACATACCGTGGCGAGATGTTTATCATAACATATATAGTGCCACTATCAATAACAGATTAAGAAGTTTTCAAATAAAACTTAATCTGGGTGCCATTGTATGCAACCAATCGCTACACACCTTCGGGAAAATTGACTCCAACAAGTGCACTTCCTGCAAAAATGCTACAGAAACTTTCTGTAAAAATGCTACAGAAACTTTGTATTACCTATTTTGTTCGTGTCCTGTTACTGGCCTTTACTGGGAAAACGTATGTGCTTGGATAAGTGCTAAGACCCAAATTTTACTAATTTTACCCTTAGTTAACTTACTTTTTGGTGTTCATTGTGAAAGATCCGAAGTTATTGAATTGTATGTTACTGTGCGCAAGATTTGTTATTTATCAATGTACACATGCTGATTGCCAACCAAATGTTACAAGATTTGTTCGTTTTGTAAATTCCAGGCATTTAGCTGAATGTTATGCTTCAAGAAAACGTGGCGACACTTTAGCTTACCGCACTAAATGGTGGCGCTTGTCAAATGCTACAGTGTAATTTTGTTTGTTGTTGTTTTTCGCTCTAATTTACATTATCAATAAAAAAAGACAAGTTATGCGCAAGCGACAGCTGACAGTGTAGCGAGTACACTAAAATAGCTAAAATAGCCATAATTTACAACATCGTGTTGCTGGTGCGCCTCGTACACATCGGCTTCTACGAGCAAGTCAACATTTGGGCAGTCAATTACAGAAAATTTCAGGTGACTGATATGCTGATTCACTGGGGGAATACAGCCTTGTAGGTTCGGCAACTTTGGAACAACTGCGTTCCGTTTATCGTGGCAATTGTCATTCATCGTCCACACTTAGGGTTTAAAAAATACTGTATTTTTTGTTTGAAAACACAGTTTGATGTGCACTTATCCGCGCAATAATCGGGACGGAAGCAATAGAAACACAGATTATTACGACGCACTAGTGCGCGACGTTCCTTTATAGACCTTTTTCTCAAATTCTCGCATTTCTACAAAAAAATTAAACGATTTTTAAATGGGCAGGCTTACAAAGGAGCCCGTGGAGCGTTCACCAGTCATTGTCGAGAACGCAGTGACAACCCGTTCAAAACCTTTGATAGCCAATAACTATCCGCGTTTTGCAACGCTTTTAAGTGCAATTTGCACAAACTCTTCTGATTTGTTTGCACCCGTCAATTTCAATCATTAACTTTTGAAAGGGGTGCATTTATCACGTGAACTGTTGACGATTATATCTTGTAACACCTTTTGCTGATTGGTTCGGGGCATAATAATGTGCAGAGGCTTGTGAGAATAGCAAAGGGAAAAATGAACGACAGTTACAATGTTGAAAGTATTTCAAGCGCCGTTGTTTTAAATGATATGAAAACTAACTTTTGGAAAAACGGATTCGTAATTGTCAGGTAAGTGTCTGCATTTGTTAGATTGTATAGGCCATATACACCTAAATGTAACAACAGGGGCTTAAGGCCACATGCACTTACAAAAAGAAAATTAATAACGTAAAACTACTTGACAACATCTATTCAAAAACTGTTGACACTCCCATAACAGTAATACCAGTTTCCCCCCCAGGCACCTAAAACAAGGTGCATAATAGCAGATTAGGCCGGTTTGATGCACGTAAAACCCCAAAGCTGGCCTGTAACATGAATCGGATCTTAGTTAGACAATGCAATTACAATTCACAGCATGCCTTGTCGACGTTTATACTTTGTTATACCTGCGAATTTCGATGAAAAAAATGCTAACGACTATCTCACAGCAAACGTTTGTCTGTCAATGAATCACAGAAATCTTCTGTCACAATTGGAGATGGAAAAGTTAAGAACGAGCTTGGAAGATCCAGGGTCAGCAATTATGCGCCACAGTTACAACCAAGATGATGGTGATGGAAAGAATGTAAAAATGGTTCTATGGAATCACCCTGGTAGTGACTTGACAGGAATGATTAACAGATGCGAAAAAGTTGTTCAAACTTGCACTTATGTGAGTTCAACCATGCTTTAAACTGGGTTTTTAATTCTTGGCAAATAAACGCTTGCCTAACGCCTATTATTGTAAATTCTGATACTGTTGTAGTTGATGGGCAGTGAAGTTTATCACTATCACACCAAAATTGTAATGAAGGAAGCCAAAAAAGGAGGAGCATTTCAATGGCACCAAGATTATGGGTATAGCTGTTTCGCATTCAGTATTTGATCACTGCTGCATGCACATACATATCCGTAACCTGCAGACTATTACCAGTGAAAACCAACGGAAGGCGAATTTAAACAACAAACACTACTACGCTTGATTTAAAGCCCTTGTATTTCTAACGGTGCAGATATTGGTATCGAAACGGAGTTCTATTTCCTGATCTGATCTCGGTTCAAATTGCCATCGATAATATGGACTTGGAGAATGGATGTTTACAAATTCTTCGGAGTTCACACAAACTGGGTCGAATTGACCATGTCAGGATTGGAGAACAAGTTACTGCCGACCCACAACGAATTGCGGAGGTATTTTTAGATGTTCAAAATAAATAAGTGATGGTATAACGCTAAACTCACCCAAGCAACGTACACACAGTGGCGTTTAAAGCCTACTTCAATTTTTTCATTTAGTTGTCACAGTTGACAATCGATGCTGAGTTGACCGCTATGGGGCATATTTTGTACGTATTCGTTTGTTTAACGTTTAAAAGATTTTGTTCAAACGCAAAGCTTGTACAATAATACTTTTGTGGCAAAGAGAACAGTAGTGCACTGGCCCAACGTCGTTAAAACTTCTTAACCGGATTGGGAATTTGTTATCAAATTACAACTTCATTGAGGGATTTTTCCAGAAGTTTTACCGCCCAATCATGGGATTTATATTCTTCTTATCTCATGGTCGCCGGCACGTAGGGGGCAGGAGTCCTGGGAATTCCGAAGAATGAGCTTTATTAATTATATATGTTCCACAAAAAATCTCTTGAACCAAAAAGTATGCTTGTATTAAGATTTGACTCCCCTTAATATTTGAATTTTCTGCCGGCGCCCATGCCTTATCTGCGGATATTACAAACAACAGGTCGTGCATCGAGTTACGTGCAGCAAGGCGTTGTCTAGAAAATTTTAAATTCAGAAGTGGGATTCGAACCCACGAGAGAAGTCTGCGGCTCTGCCGACTAAGTTACCCAGGCGAAAGTCGCTTCACAGCACCGATGCCTGCTACATGCTGCACACGCAACTGCATAGTAAGTGTTAGAATCCCATCAAGCACGATTTTTTGGCCTACGCCTTGCTGCACAATGCTTGGTAAGTTAGGTTTGACTCGGTTTCTTATCTTTGCGGTTCTGGCGTACAAATTAGTGATGCTGATTTCTTTTCTTGTTTTACTGATGTTAAAATATTTAGGGTAAGTGCCTTTGACATTTTACAAATTATAAATAGACCTACTTTTTGCAATATCAAAGTTAAAATAAAGTTAACAAAAAAATTATAGGGAACAATCTTTGCTGGTTTTTTTGCACCGGCATTATTATAAACAACGATCATCTTGAGTATTCGTAGGGTAATAATGAGCGTTTAAAGGATCGACATTTCGTTGGAAGATACAAACCCTACTCGTTATAGCTCAAACAAAAACGGTTCTTCAAAATTTCCTAGGATTGGAGCATGTATGTCATAACAAAAACTATTTCAGATCAAAAAGGTATTGACACAAATGCCGGTGCAGTTAAACTCGGGAGATGCCTTGTTTTTTCATTCAAATTTATTACACCGAAGTGATCAAAACAATAGCGAGAACCGTCGGTGGGCCATGACTTCCTGCTATAATCTTGCAAACAACAATCCTGTTAAAGCACATCACCATGCCCGGTACACTCCTATTGAAGTGGTAAGTTGTATGGTAATGATTAACTTTATTTGCATCGTTTTAGTTGGTTATAATGAAACAAAATTGTTTTGTATCGCCTGCCAGAGAGAAATTAATTGTGAATTATTTTTTTTATGTATAGGTTCCAGATTCCGCAATCTCCGAATGCGAAAACTTAAGCAACGTGGAGGGAAAGTGGTTTATAAATCCAAATCAGAGTCATCCAGAATATCTCCCGCCAAAGGATACTCCACCTCATCGCGAATAATATATGCTGTGAAATAAAAATAATTCTTACAGGTCAAATTTCAGAGTTTTTATTTGTAGTTTATTTAAGCATTTCGTTTTACTATTAGATAAATAACATCAGTTTAATATTCGGTATTTAATGTAGGCTATGTCCTGGCATTGTAGTTTGAAAGACTAAAAACTGCTTTAACTGCCTTAATTTGCAAATAAAAAATTGTTAAAGAAGTGGTCAACAATTAATCCAACACTTTGTGAAAATAAAAGTAGCTGCAAACCACGACAGTTACAATTGTTTTTAGCAACATATTCCAAACTAGCTTAATTTTTGTTATTTATTCGATATAGTGTTAAAAATTGCGTAAATATATCTCTATAATCGCAACACCTTTATCTATCGTGCTTACTAGTTATAATTCTGAAACGCATTGTTTTTAGTTTTAACCTGTGCAGACTAGGTTAAAAAGTTATTCTACTGCATCTTGAAATGTACATGGATTTCAAAAACTTCTTGGAAATTTTCTATTCATATCCCATTGCTAAGTATGTCAATTTTGTACATGGCATTTTAATACCAGCGCTTGAAATTTTTTTGCAAATTGCAATCGATACACAACTATCAGATTTGTTTAATAAGCACAAATTAAAGAGGTGAAACCCCTGGAGCAACATTTAAAGTTTTGCTTTTGCAATCTGCGGTGACAGGTGTCACATCGACTTGTAAAAAATACGATCTTGGAATTCAATAAAAATACTGCTGTAGATCCGCACTGTTGCTCTTTCGGAATATGATATTTGAGGAAAAACTAAAGTGATTCACAGTGCAAATGTACACGACATTTTAGTTTCAACTGTTTAGTGGTGCTGAGATTTCTTTCCATTCCTCTTCCTCTTCGGCTGCCCGTTTTCTGTCGGCGTATTTGCTTTTGAAAAATCCGTGCTGTCAAAATATTTAGGGTAACTGCCTTTGACATTTTACAAGTAATGAGTACACTTACTTTTCGCAATATCAAAGCAAGGATTACGAACATTAGAATCCCAAGAGCCGCGCTTGTTAAGTACACCCATAACGGTAGAGAGATGTTGATAGAAGTTCCACTTTTATTGTAATCACCAGAAAATTTATGGGGAACAATCTTTGTTTCCACCTGGATTTTTTTGCACCGTAATTATAATAAACAAAAATCCTCTTGACTCTTGAGTATCTTAAAGTAGCAATATCAACACTATTAAAAACAGAAGTGCACTTACAACGTTCGTTCCGGTTTGAAACAAATAAATGGAAACACTTGCATTTGACACAACATTCAATGTGGAAAATGCAGAAAACGGTGCCTAGCAAGTAAAAGCCTCTGAGTTACATCAGAAATATTTTTGTTGTGTACTCTGTACTTACTGCCAGCTTTAGCAATGTGCTTGGATAAGCAAAAGATTCCACCACGATAGCTAACTCTCTACCAGAAGCGAAATTATTCGCATGACATAACAACTGTGTGTATTGTCGAGTTGAAGTTTCTTCAAGAGCCTGAAAAAGACACCATACGCACGAAATAAATGGTATAATTGGTTTCGTGTTACAATTAACAGTTGCTGCCAATAAACTTTTTAATTAAAAGGGGGGTTTTTAGGCGAAACAAGTATAGGATTTACAGTGACTAAATCGAACAATACAACAAAAAAAGTAAATATTGAATTTTACCAATTCAAAAGTCCTTGTGGGTTGAAGAAAAACTGGTTGGGAATTGCTCAGATTAGTCGGTTTCACTAAACCATATTGATCAATTCCATAACGATCGCACCAACAAGCAGCCTGAAACAAGGCGACAGAACATAAATATGGCGTCGTGTGTACTTTTTTCTGTGGTGTGGTTGCAATGATTAATTATACTATAATACTAAACAATAATACTAGCCAAGACTGTCAATACATGTAAAGTTGTTACCAACCTTCCGGCTTTGACATGAAATGGTTTTAACATACAGAGCATCATACTTTTTGCCGTCCAAAAGTAAGTGCGATAACCATGAAATGTTTATGGAGATGGAATTTAAATTGTATCTTCCGTCATTGAATATCTAAAAAACGTTAGTCTTTGTTTTTTATGTATTTTGGCAATATTCTTTTGCCATGGTGTACATTCGCCACTAAACTATAGGCGTTTTTTTTGTTTTTATCGGCAAATACTCGCTTACGATACATTTTCAATATTTTTTCGCAATTTCTTTCTTTTGGTGGGCTAAATAATTCTTTATAAGCTTACTTGATCGACTAATTTTTTGACTCAACTTTTGAAAGTCTTAACTTCTTACCCCAGGGGTGCCCAAAGTGTGGCCCGCGGGCCATGCGGCCCTTAGCGACATTTAACGTGGCTCGCGACTATAGTTTCAAATTGTTTTGCACATTACCCGCCAATGTTTAGATTAAGCTTTTGGGTTAAAGCGACTTGTGACTTGAGGCAAAAGCTTTCCATGGAACTTTATATTTCGCAAAACAAACGGCCCGCGGGCGCCTTCACCTGATAAAAATTGGTCCTCATTACAAAAAGTTTGGACACCCCTGTCTTACCCGATATGTGTGTTTAATATTCGTGCCGTATTGAAATAAATCGTCGACCTTCGCCGGTTTGTAAGAAGTGTTGGCATTCAACAATGCTACATACGGATCTGATTGTCTAAAATTCAATTAAATCTATAAATAAATCGCAGTGATGGTGGTAAAGTTAGCAACTGAATTATACGCATGCCCATATTCAATTATGGGATCGCCCTGAAGCTTTCAAGTAGGCCAACGATAATGGCACACTGACATATAAATCACTTGCACGTCAGGCCTACTAGGCATGTCAAACTGATTCAAAGTCGGATTTCTAAGTATTTCCATTCAGCAAGGCGTGGACTCGAATAATCTAGACTGCGGTGGGACTCGAGATACTTTCCGCAGTTGACGCTCTCCCAAATGAGCTTTGCAGGCCCGTCGGTATGTCTGTCGAATGTTGAATCACGCACACCGTTAACTGCTGCAACCAGAATTAAATTTGCGTGTGCATATAATTCATAGTTGAATACTCTGGCGATCTCTCCCTACCAAGAAGCTGACATGTGCATTGTGCAACATGCAGCGATGTCTGTGATCCGACTTTCGGCAGGCATACTGCCGAGCAAGAACAGCTCTGTGGGTAGCCCGCCCCAATCGGGCCCCTGTCGTGAATTCGAATCCCTCTGTCGGCTAGATTTTTCTCGCCTAGCTGAATAAAAATACTTAAAAGGCCGACTCCGATTCCAACAGGTGATGTGCCACTTATTAGCACAATCTGCGTAAATAATGTGCGCTCACATTTGCACGAGTCGAAATGTGCGCGCACATTATTTTAAAAGTGAATAAGATAGTGGCGAGTGCAAATTTCCAGTGAATATTAACGAGACGCACATTTTGCCCATGCACAATGAGCACATTTCTTTATCTGCACATTTCGTGGTTAGATTAGTCTAATTTCTTACCCATTGATGTGGACAGTTGCCTGAAAATGCACGGGTGGAAATAAGAAAACGTTGTTGTTCCAGAGGTCACTATCGTTGCTAACAGTGGTAACAGAAAACAGAAACGATGCATTTCTCACTGCATAAGAGTCCAACAAACTTGAGACCCTAAACGTCAGCTCGGCACTGCACGTTTGTCCCTTGCATTAACAATTGAAAGTTTAACAAAATATTTCTTTGGTTACAAATATATTTATTAAGTATACCGGGGACAGATTGGGTGGCATAATGGTAAACTTCCGTGACGTAGAATTATCAGAAAATATTGGCAGAAAGTCTTGATCCTCCTGTATTGTACCGACTTGACCAACCTGAGTGCAAACACACAACGTTTCTTTGATCTATTATGTCTTTATGATAGTTTGTACTTTTGTTCATTACGACATTTCTATTTTCTGACAAACAAAAACAACATTTAATTGAAAAACAGTTTATTAAACGAAAACTTACAGTCACAACGAGTACAGGAACGAAGAAATTTGAACAAATACTCAACGATATTTTGATTCAATTCGTAACATGTGTGACAGTACCCACTGGCCAAATTTGGAAAGATCTGTGTATACGCCAGGCATATTTGGTTCTCCGCAACCTATACCCCAACTTACAAGTCCTGTTAAATAGAAGCGACCAGTTTCTTGATTATAGCATGTTAACGGACCACCAGAGTCGCCCTATAAAATCAAAACGGTAGACAAGTGAGACAAACCAAAAATTACTGCTATTCGGTTTAGGTACCTGGCACGCATCTTGACTTCCGTCACTAGTACCTGCACAAATCATATGCTCAGTTACCATTCCCATCAACCAGCTGTCACTATTGCAAAGAGCTTTGTCAATGATTTGAACAGAAGCTTCCTGTAAAACCTGCGGCAAGGAACCTCCTTCGGCCTTTGCTCCCCACCCAGAAATTTTGCACCTGTAATGCATTATTGCATTTTTTGTAAAATTGCATAATATGGCAAATGTAGACTTTTACCGACCTTTCTGGCCCAAATTAGAAAGTTAGGGGAGCTATTATTACACTGGCTAGTTTGACGTGAGACAAAAGTATTACCCGAGGCTGCAAAGAGTTAAGGTAGCCAATCAAGTTTTTGGATTCAGGTGTGGTTGTCACGGATTTCACGTTAATGTTGACCCATAAATTACTTCGGTTTATATTTGCAAGAAATATTACAACAACGTGATGTAATAAAAATGAACGCTTTCCTACATAGTCTCATTTGCAGGGTTGTATGTTGAAGGTGGGAAGCAGATGGATCGAACATTGTTGTTAAATTCCAGATGTCGTTCCAATCGAAGTAATGCCACATCACTATCGTAGGTGTCCGTAGTAAAATCCTCATGAAATATTAAATCGGTAGCTCTTACAAATTTTTTGCCCGCAAACATTTGTCGTCTGTCGTTTTCACCAGCATACACCGACCAATTGGCTGCGTGCGGAAAACTGGAATAGAAAAAGTTGGCTATAGTTGTCTTACTCTTAATAGACAATTGTAACCATTTGCGAATAAACTTGTTTAGTTGTTCATCTGAGTACAACAAACAGGTTTTGTATTAGTTAACACTGATGAAATCAACTCGTGATTGTTTAAACCTCAATCCTCTATTGTAAGTCGTACCAACTGGGAGCAAAAGCAATCAAAAGTGTTACGTTTAACCATTAATTGGGCCATTTTATTTACACTACGATTTTGTTCTGAACTCTCGTACAAAAAAGTACAAGCAAAGTTATTTTCTCACGTTAGTTCTTTTCGAAAATCTCCTATAGTGACGTAACCAAGGTTGAATCGCCACTTGAAAATTGTAAAGTTTACGCAAGGATTTAGTAAAAAAGGTGAGTATTTAAGCTTGTTTGATGCCGAGTCTCATAGCAATTTTCATTTTTTTTAAACCAGACCCAAAACTACATTGTAGTGATCAAATGACAAAGAGAACATTTAAACAATCCTTTGTTTACACTGTGTTACACGCATAATTTTGCTAAAACTTATTCCTGTGCTTCACAGACAAATAGTTGATGGCCTACTTTCGTCCCTAAATAAAAAAAACACACCAGAAAAATGCTTACGGTTCAGCACAATGGGCGGCGAACAATATCCAGTTGGATGCAACAATACTTCCGCCGCAAGTGTGACCCCGTACCCAAAGAGAAACCTAAGAAATTAACCAAGTTACAAATATATGAGGCAACTAAAAAGTATATCTATTTACTACGATCAAGATCCCCCTTATGTGCACGTGTGGCCCACGTTAAGAATCATTGGTCTACAACGCTTCCTTCGTTGTCAGCGTTTGTAAAAATATCACATATCTGTCGCCACCCCCAGAAAACCTCCCGACCCCCAGGTTGGGAACCACTGCCTTAACCTAAGGATTCATTGTTGATGACAATAGTAACTGTGACGTTTCAATGACAATGTCTGTGCAGTTGGACATGGTCACATAGCCTACTGCTTATCGTACCCCCCCCCCCCCCCCCCCCCCCCCCCCCCCCCCCCAACCTATGTGTGATAAAAAGGTATAAAACTGTTATATATCCGCGTTTGTAAAAATATCTCATATCTGTTGCGACCCCCAGGTTGGGAACCACTGGTCAAGGCCCTGGGGCTTATGTTATTCCACACTACAACAGTTACCTGCCATGGATGATGATGCATTTTCGCTTCCTTCCCACCAACGATTGCGGCCGGAATGGGTAAGTCAAAATCCTCTGCACTGCGCTTTGACCGCCGATTGAAAGGATTATCCACTCCATGGCCCAATTTTCCACAAAACGTGTGGTTCAACCAAACTGATAGAAAATATTATTTTTAATTCAATAACATTATGACACAATGCAACATGTCAAATACCATTGTTGTTTGGTGATGTTGGTCCGTCACTTTCTCCACCACTTTGTACGTTGAACGGATTTACTAGCTCACGCGGAGTGGTCGCTATGCTTTGTGAACTTTCACTGTCATCACGGGCTGATTTAATGAAAAAGTACACTCCATACCCTATTCCAGTACCAATGGCGCACGCCACAATAAGGCAGGAGGTTACTGCGATAACTATTGAAAAACGGGAATGACAAATCCCTGTCTCCGTTGTCCGGTCGCTGACTGTACGCCTTGCACCACTGGATAAATTATCATGCTTGCGTTTGCTCGACTTTCCTCGCGCTTTTTTATCCATCTTTGTCGTTTTCTACTTATTTTCATGCAGTCCGACTTGCATTTGCAACTGTACCAGCAGTGCCAACAAAACGTACAACAAAGTTTTGCTGTCTCAGATTGTGTAATCAGTAGTATGCCTACAGTAAGCAACTCACGCGCAATCAATCACCTCTGCTGAGTAAATATAACAAAGATATGGGAGGAGCAAAGCGAGCAACTCTTCCCTACGCGCTTCCTTCCATCGAACTTCCTGCGCATCTGCTCACAGGCAAACATGCCTGATATCATATCACGACTTACCGTTCTATGGTTTTATGGCCACAAGGCCTTTTATGTAAACTAAGCAGTTTTTTTGTGGACAAAAGTGAACTGCAAATTTATGCAGACGTCAGCGTTGGATCAACTTCAAACAACAATGTCCTACGAGTTTTTTTCCAAGACCAATTTACATTTAACTTATTTCCGCAACAACAACGTCAAACAACAATGTCCTACGCATTTTATTTACACGAGCTGTGTCTAATCGATGTGACCCGAGGTTTTGAGTAGCATTGTTTTTTTTGTGTAGCAGCACTTAAAATATATAACCAGTAATTTAACAACCTGCAACTACTTAATTTGACACTTAATTAAGCCTTTTGAGCTAAAGTTAAAAACGGGTTATAGAGAGCATTACCACGTGATGACAAGAAATATAAGTATATAAGTTGCTGCTACTTATATATTGCACTAAACCACATGTAGCAGTAGAGAGGTCGCACATGGTAATTAATTGCAAAGAAGTAAAGTTTTATAAAAAAAAAGAACATAAATTAAATTTCACGAAATACAAAATCGACCCGACGAAGGAAGCGTTGTGTTACCAATATAGCTTTATTTTTTAAATGACCTAATGCGGTTTATCTACTGCTAGAAGTGACTCTATGGATATGCTATCTCTCCACTGCTGTTGCGACTTGTCATCAACATTTAAGCTTCAGATGTCAATTCTAAATTTTTTTGTGCAAATATAAGGGAATTCAAAAAGTTGCGAAACCAAGACATCAATTAAACCGCTACAACTTTTTAAACTACAATTCCAAAATTTTTCGCACATATCAATAAATCCGTTCTTTAGATATTATCACTTGTTGCGATTTTTAAACAATTTATTAATTTTGCCTTAAAAAAGTGCTTCGTGCAAACGTTGACAAACAGTGCAACATTTATTCGTCCTTTACCTTTTTTATCAACGACTTAGCTACTACCAAGCCAAATAGCACAAAGCAAAGCAAGCTTATTTAAAACTAACAACATATTCCATATGACGTCATAATGCAAATTTTAATCTGGACAATGTTTTTCTTTTTGTAATCAGCCTATAAATTTATAACTGACCTTGTTTGCGATGGAGCTAAAATAGAAATCATTTGAATACTGCATGTGCAAAGAAAGATCATAGGCATCTTCTGGACCGACGTTTGTAATGTTTACTTTGACGCAAAACGTATCTTCTTTTCCAATGACAATTTCTTTGACCTTCGTCTTACTGAGATGTAAAAAAACGTTTTCTGTCCGGCAATTTTTTCAATGAAATATGTGTTTTGCACAGTACATTTCTGTGACAACATTGGGTTCAGCGAAACTATCGGTTGTACCAACACCATTAATGCACATAGCCTACTGTAAAAGTGGACACGTTTCTTGCATAATCTTAATAATGGCTTTCTGACTTCAAACTGCTATCTTTGTTTACACAGCAATTCTATACTTTGTTGTTTTTGTTATCACGTGTGCGAAACAATACCCAAAACGCAGGTTGATATGTGCAACAAACAGGGAGTCTATGATTCGTTACGCTAAGTTACGCCGCTGGTGTTTTTTAGCTTAGGTGGTAGAGCGCCAGCACCAGATATATGCTGTCATGAGTTGCTAAATCTTTTTAGCCTACAAGTTGCTGCGCGGGAGTGTTAGGAATGTCGTTGATTAAATTGTACATCCAAGCAAATCTTGTTTTGCAAAATTCAAAAGGCTTGTTTATTTACGTCTTAACGTCGATGAAGGAAGCTTCTAACCGAACATCAGCAAAACAGAGGGCAATGTTCCTGCAGTGGGTGTTAAACGGAAGAAACGTATCAATGTTTAAGGACGAAAACCTACAAAATATAAATATGCATTTTAGACTGAAAGATTGGTATTAATTTCTTCTTACATTTCCTTGCTTTAATGCGTTGATTTTCGTTGGTTTGTTTGTTCTTATTTTGACAGCGTCAAAATGCATACTGACGTTTTGATCAAAAACAATGTTTTTTTACCACGATTAACCAAACAAAGCATCTTACTTGTCAAGCATGGGGCCTAGTCTTTCTTCTTCGGATTGAAAAAGGGTGTTTGAATTGTTTTTTCCGTCGCTGTCAGTTGTTTGTTTCGAAAATCCAGTCTCATTCAGGTTTGACAACCTTTTAACTTTGTGCTTCAAATCATAGTGCAATGATACTCCGATTGGCGTCATCAGATTTCGAATGTTTTTCTTTTATTACAAATGTGAACATAGCAAACTTGAGTTAAAACTTAACCAGGCTAATAACAAATAACCCCAGCCGAAATATCCTAAGTAAAGCAAATTCGACCTAAAGTTTGAAAGGTTACAGATTTGTATTTCCGCGTTTACCGGCATATGAAACACAATGCATTGCCTAAACGAAAGGTCAAAAAATAATTTTACATTTCAAACAGCAAAGTAAACAAAAACTTACCACCTTTACCTGGTAATTTGTCTACATACCTTTAAACAAACCATGTGGCTTTCAGTCACTTTTTTTTTTAAATTTAGGTCCAAGCGCAAATTCGGTAAGTTGTTAGCGTGAAAAATGGCACGGTGAACAGACCTTGCAGTATCCAAACTGATGTTATATTCCAAGTCTAAATCCCAAAAAACAGGTGACACATGCGCAACGCTTGTTTGTTAATATGATACTTACCAACGTTGTCAAGCAATAACTTTCCGTGTTGAATGAAATCAACGAAGCACTCGAAGCAACCAAGATAAATTTCGTTTCGAGCATAAAGTGACTTAGATATTTGTTGTTGTTCAATAGGCCGACCGCAATTTAAGGTCACATTAATGTAAATCACAGGACGAGACAGCAAGAGTACCACAGCGTCTGAACCAGACACGCCTATAATCAAATCTGCACAAGCAAAATTGGATTAATTTAAAAGCTCCTGTTCTGTTTAACAAATATATTTTTACCCGGAAACCCATCAGTGTTTAAATCAGTTTTGCCTGCAATTGATACACCAAAGTTTTTTAGTTGTGGTGAGTCGAGTACAGGTTGCAAATGCTTCGGAATAATTCTTTGACTCGAAATTGCATGTATTCCTTTTCGACATCCTTGGTAGATATAAACTATACCTGTCCCTTCCTCTAGTGGTGAGGATACAGCTATATCTAACAAGGCGATCATTAATCAAATGCGGTAAACTGTGCAAACTATAAAAAGCGTAAAATGAAGTTACCTGGATACCCGTCAGCATTTAAATCCCCAACCGCTGCAATTACGGACCCAAATCTGGCAAACGCAGCGGTGTTTCCCTTCAGGGAAAAATCATGATCTGACGACTGCAAAAGCAAAAGTAAAAGGAAACTTTAATGGGGACAAATATAGGGTTTCGTATAGTATTTTGTAATAAAATCTTCATGTTATTCCTTATGCTGTGGGCAACTCTTAAAACGTGATAATTTACGGTTATACGTTCGGTCTAGGTCAGTGGTTCCCGACCTTTTTTGAATGCATTCCCCCCTTTTCTTATTTTGGAACTGTTTATTACTTCCCTACAAGACAAGAAGGGATATAAAGTAACATTAAAAAGTACGAGACCACTGGTCTATTTAAAAAGAAATACTACACTTATCCTGAACACCTCAACTATAAAGTGGAAATTCCTCCCTGGTTGGGAACCACTGGTCTAGGTGCATTGGGCACTAAAGTAAATTACGCCACAAAATCAGGAAGTGATACATTTGTACCAGTAATGTGTCGCGGTTGGTATCAAAGGCAAACACATCTAACTACCATACAATTGTGACAACGTATATGCTTCAGTATTTTTTTTACCTTGATGTAAGACATGATAAAAGTAAAATCGTTTCGCTTTGTTCAGATGAAGTTTTTTAACTTATTGAATAAAGGGTGCTTGTATTTTACAAACCATTTTCTTTCCTCCCAAATATACATAAGCGCGACCTTCGTCAGGGTGTTTTGCGGTATGCAAAGGAGCTCCGACCAACAGATCGTCGTAACCGTCCTGATTAATGTCTTCTGTAACCATGGTAGCACCAAAGTATTCCCCAAACTGTATTGAATGCACCGCTACGTTTAATTGGTTTAAACGAAAAAAAAGTAGATAAAACTTTACCTGTTTACCGCACATATTATGGCGTCCGACTAATTTTCCAGCGGAATAAGAAAATAAAAGAACACAACCACTACCGTTATGACGCGGAGCACTTGATGCAAAGAATTCTCGAAATGGTCCAAAATATTTTCCGCTTGATACCGAATATCCTGCAAAAGTACTGTTCGTTTTGTGACAGCAGTTAATAACTAATATTTTTTGTTTTCTTGTCATATTGTAGCCAGATAAACCGAACCAAATGAAGTTACTAAAAGCGCATAAACGGACCTGAACGTGTAAGTTTGCCACACAAAATAGCAGGAGTAACAGGACATACCATTTGTTACGTTATAGCGCCGTTAAAATACGCGTAATAAAAGACATTTTTTCTTCCAGAAATTAGAGTTATGTACTTTAGGAATGACTGACCTTCTTTTGATAAGCTAGCCCACATGAGAATGCAAAAGCTGGGGTTTTAGATTTCATTTTTACCACCAAACCATGCTATTACACCAACAACCTTACCGAAATAGCTCTCATGGGACTCTGTGTTAAAAACTCCGCGTATTTGCCCAAGCGTAGGGATCAGAAACTGAGACCGAGATTCTTGATGTAACTGTACATATTCTCCAACGTCTGTAATATCTGGAGAAACAAAACAATATTTAGTTTGATGTAACAATTTTCCGTCTCCTGCAGTGGAATGATTAGCGAGTTCAAAGGTAAAATTACATATATTTGGATTAATTTTATGGTCACGTGTTATTGTAAACGACTTCTTAACAAATACCATCAGTATATTGACGAGAATCCCCCGAACCAGACGATCCATCAACCTGCATTGAGCCAAAAGGTTAAAACTCAACAAAGGAAGTTGATGACTTGGTTAAATGATCTGCATTACCGTGGCTTTCTCACGTCGGTGTGTGACAACGTTTCCTGTTTGGTCATAACATCCTGGGGACCCCATTATCAAATCGTGCTGTTAGTAAAATAACGTAAGCAATCTATCTTCCTGGTTTGATTCCACAGTATTATTTGACAATATTACCTTTGAGTAGTGAACAGAAAAACCTATTTGACATTGCTGTAGGTTTTGACTAGTTTCGTTTAGGTTTTTTGAAGATCCTCCTGCATATCAAAATTGCCATGTAACATATATGTATGCAATAAAATTACCGATTATACTATTGTCTTCACAAAAATACAACGTTAATACCTGTACCTTCTAGATTTGTTTGAGAAACAGACTTTCGCAGTTTGTCGCGAACTTTTTCAAGCTCAGAAAACCGCTGCACGGCAAAGAAGTTTTTTTCGTTTCCAGCAATCGCAATTAACTCTTTTTTGTCGTATTTTCCTACACCAACTGCCAAGATGGTCACACTTTTGTTGCGGGAACGATTGTATTCGCGCCTGTATTTGGTAAAATTTGCTAAAATAAGGTATTTTAAAATGAAGAACAACTATAAAGAAGTTCTAAGAAAGGGAGTGGGAAAACATAACACCCCAGTATAGCCTTGAAGTGGGGCGACAAATCATCGTAATATATTTTTATTTTATGTTTGTCCCCACAAAAAAGCAATAAATATTCTACAACGCGGCCATCACAAGGACAACGACTGATACAATGACGGCAGTAAACACCGAAAACCAGTGTGTCTGACTGTCAGTGGCGTGAGGCAAAACTGAAACAGATTGCTGCATATATAACCGTAATTTAATTTTTGCAACAAAAAGACCAAATATTATTTTAAAAAAACATTAAATGCTCTTGTGCTCGTTTGTAGTCACTGTTATTGTTTTCTTGTTTTTGTGTTGCCATATGTCAAGTTTGTGTTTTGCTGGGCGGTTTTATTCAAAACAAGTAAAAATCTTTCCGAAATGATAATAGGTTTGTCTGACAGCTAAATTTTTAACGGGTTTCGTCAGCGCACATTCCGTATCTCTAACTAAAATCATTTTTAACTTTTTAACTCAAGTTCATTGGATGTATTACAACAGGCTAGTGACAACCAACAATGCAGAAGAAAAAAACAAATTGCACCCTTGGTCAGTTTTTTCTTGTGATTACAGGCACTGCAAATTATATTTACTTCAAAATCTTTCGGTTGGCCTTGGTCGTTGAACCATCAGTTAATAAAATTATCATCTTTTTAGCATCTGGTCTTGCATTAGATCCAAACAACATTTGGTTCGCAGTCCCCAAGGCGCTTCCTACAAATATAAAAGTCTGTTAAAGCGCTTCCTTCAAACAATGCAAAACGCATACCTGTGTATGTTTTTCCAGCTTCGTAACGCAGATTCCTTAAACTTGCCAGCATACTGTTCATTTTAATTTTTCCACTGTTTCCAAACTCTAAGAATCCAAGCTTTACAACTTTTCGAATTTTATCTTTAAAAAATGAGAAATCATTGCACAGACATAACAAATATGAATAAAAAAATCATTTACGTTCGTCACTGTATACTACGATCCCAACATCCTGTTCTCGAAATCCAAATGTGAATCCTCGAACAATATTTCGCAGCCATCGTTTAACTTTTTGGAAATTACATTGATTAACACTTCCGGATTGATCAACTAACAGAACAATGTCTATTTTACCCCGGATACATTCTGTAACAACACGATACATACGCGCAGGGTTAAAATTTGTTTTGCTGATTGGTATGGTTTCGTAATTAGGCTCATTAGCTTTTAAAATGAAACTTTTATAATAACAACATAAGGAAATTCAGCTCATTTACCCTTGTAAACAACAACAAACATGTAATTTGCTGTTTGTACACACGTCATGAACATTGTCTTAAACGTAAAAAATATCTGGATGCTGGAAACCTTGTAAACAAAAAAGCTATCTTGTAAACAAGTACCTTGTGAAATAGGCTGCATTTTGCTAATGCGTGATACACGCGCATTATTTGTGTCAATTTCATAGCACACACCATTCGCTTCTTTGGCGTAGCCACAGTTATGTTGCCATTGGACCACATGTCTAAAGCAGATAAAAAATTAATTACAGTTACTGTTGCTGTTTATTGCTATGGTAGTTTACCGCTACTGAAGCATTTTTTCTGCTGGTCTGCTGTAACTTTAAACTAAGACCGAGCGATTCTTCTGAATCTATTTCGTCTTCGCCATCTTTCTCTTCTATGTCAATATACATGAAGCGAATTAGTTGATCAGTCAACAACTTTTGCTCATTATGCAAAAGCGGATTTGTGTATGTGGAACAACAAGTAGATCTTGGTAACGGCTTTATATCAAAGATATACGCACAAAACATGAAAATGTCAGTAAATTCGTTAAATCCGTTGAAACAAAAGTTTATTCGTATGATCCAACGAATGAGGCCCAAATATTTGCCTAATTAGTGATTTAATTTGGTAAAATGTGCCATTATTCACAGGAAACAAACACTGACAAAAAACTATTCAACAAAATTACGCTACGTTTTCTTTTTCTTACTTCTAAAATTCCTACATGTACCCTATGGGTTGACGAGAGGGCGGTGCATTACTCTTGGTCCATGGCGAATAGGCCTCCAACACGAGAAACCAGATTTGGTTTATGCCATTCGCTTATTTGCAGAACATATAGTCAGATATAGTCAGAAAAAGTGGATCAAAAATTTCCTTCATACGAGACCACAAAGTATAAGTACATACTACCTCCACAAGGAAGATGGGATACATTGATGTCGGATAAAACTATGTCAGCAATGCCCGCGTAGGGAAATGACGCACGAAAGTTGTTGAACACTGTGGCCTCAAAGTGTATCTGTGAGTGTGAAACGTTTATTTTTAGACAAAATTAGGGGATGCCTAACATAGTTTTATGGTGTGTTGCATGTCCCCATGACCAGAATCAAAGTAAGTAGTATTTCAGCAGTGACTCAAGTCAAACAAGTCATCGCAATACTAATCTGTCTCACTTTTATGTTTCTAGATAAGATATGTACACATTCTACATTAACACCCACTAGAGTACAGAAGTATTTTAAGCATCCAAACGTTGTAAAAACGATAAAGCATTGTGGCTTACTTTAAAAGAGCCGTCTATCGGTGATGTAATATTAATTTCGGTGTGATTCCAGTATACACTAGCATTGTGAATAGTTCCATCAAACAGAAACACGTGCTTCCTAACTCCACCAGACGATGAATTAGAAAAATCCAACGTCACATTCAACATGCGTTTGCACTTTTTGCAAGCAGAATAAGCATTAAAGCAGAAGCGAAGGCATTGAGTCTGTCCTTTTTGAGCAAATATAAATGGCGACACGAGAATGTATTTTTTTTTAGTTGGTTCGGCATTACCCAATTTAAATACATCCGAGTCGGCATTCAGGTACTGATCTAAAAATATAAAACTTCCTGGTCGACAAGATGGTAAATAACAAAGTATAACAGAAGCAAGCGCAATTTGTTTATTTGTTTACTATTCTCGGTCTCGGTGCCAGATTACAAACAAAGTGAGTACAACATTTACGCCATCGCACAGTCTATGGCCAAGATGGCCAGAGGCCAGACAAAACTTACCATTGACTGTGTAGGCTGCTGGTCCGGATATTCTTTGACAGGTGCTAAATCCCTTTCTGTATTTGCATTGCCTTAGGTACCGAACTTTTCTTTTAGTCTTTTTTTTGTGGATGCCAGACCTAAAAAAGTTACTTTTTTTATTATTTATTATCAAACCTCACTTCCCAAACTGCATGCTGTAGTTCTATGGGGAAGGAAGTTTTCAAGTATTGCGAAAAAGTGAATTTAAACTTTGATCTGTACTGTGGTCGTCCCGAAAACAAAAACCTTGAAGTCTTCGTCCATTTTAAGTTTGTTTCGGGGCTATTAGTGAATCCGCAAAGGCCAGCTTTCTCCATGTCACAGGAGTCCAGCGCCATTCCAGAAAGGTTTTGTTGAAAAATTCCTGCGTAGCAATTAACAGTATAAACTACGGTGGTTCAGAAGTGCAAACCACAAAACTTGTGACACAAACGAAATCGGGGCACACAAGTCAGAACAAATGAATCATGACACACTAGAGTTAGAACACATAAGTCGTGTTTCACTTTCAGAACCATTTAAAAGTATTATTTAGCAAAACAGGCTGGCAAGACTGTAAACGAAATGCCAGGAAGTGATGAAGAATTTGTATTTTAAAAACAAATATCCTAATTACAAAGTCTGATCAGACTATTACAAATTGTGGTCCGATCGGACTAACACCGGATACGTAATTTATTTCCATTGTCATTTCGGCCTAATGTTACTTAACGCGTTGGCATAGAGAACTTGGTTAAGGTAATCGAGAGCGCCAAAAGCGTCGTGCGTTAAAGTTGATGTATATTAGTGTACTGGTTTTGTAAACTGTTGCTGACAACTACAACATCGGAAAGTATAAATTATTAGTTTTTTAGCGTCTTGCTTACAATTTTTGTCGACCGCGTTGGTAGAACAATGATAATTACTTTTGAGGCCAAGAGAAACACATGTCTGACCGCGCTGTGCTTGTTAAACTAATACTTGAAAAAAAACATCACTAGCCATCTGTATCAACATTTGCATGCCTATAATTCATTCTAGAAATGCTTTCAGCGCTATCAGTAATACTTTTCACAAAACTGCTGTAAACAGGCGCCGGCAACAACTATTGAGACATACGACAATATTCCAAACGGTAAAAAATTAGCCGAGTCATGCTTTTAGGGGTCTGATGGGACGGAAAAAGTGGAAAAATCCGGACCAACGACCATGGAAACAGGGTGAAAGAGGCTATGTTTGGCTCTAGCATTTTAGCTAAATCGAACACTATTGAGGCCTATCAGAAGACTGTACCTCATTGGTTAGGATTAAGAACCACTGTCTGAATGTCTTCGCTGGTTTTTAACATTGATGTAGTCTTTGCATGCAAACTTGCTGCAATCGCGTTGTCCCGCGTAAAAAAATACATATTCTACTTTTGATGATAACTTGAGCTCATTATTTAGAAACTGCTGATATAATTCTAACAAAAATTTGCTTATAGATAACAGCTCCAATTTTAAGTTACCTAGTGAAATCTTCAAAACTTAAAACTTTTTTTTAAAAAACTGTTCGATCTTTTAATTGTTGACCTAGAGTTGTAGATCTTGCCCGAAAACTTGCTTTAATCTGTTTTGGTTCTAGTTGTTCGTTTATTTTGGGTATGCTAAATTTACTATAGGCTACTCAGATGCAATAACTACTGGAAATAATTACAGTAATGAGACAGATGCAAACGACAATGTATCGCATTTGAATTAAAGTAACATATTTAGCAGCAGAAAATACGAAGCACCGGTTCGCTTTTTGTATCACCAACATTTTCTTGCGTTTTTCAAATACTCTATAAGCGGTTTTAACTACTGTTCTTTCACATGGTTCAACAGCTATTCCGGGCCAGCCATGTACTAATGGTGTGTGCCACGACTTATGTGTTCTGACGTTTGTGTGTGCTAAGATTTATGTTTTTACGTTGGTGTGTGCCACAACATTCGTGTGTGTCACAAGTTTGTGTTTTGCACTTCTGGGCCTCCGTAATAAACGCTTGTAGGATTGGTTCCCAACCGTTTTGTTGTCGCGTACCACTTGGAGGTAACGCACTGTTGCGGCGTATAACGATATTTCCAGCAAAGACAATTTTGTGGTTCAATTTACGCAGTTTCATTTATTGCGCGAGAAGTGATCGTGTATCAAATGGAATACCTTCTTGTACCATCAATGGTACGCGAACCACCGGTTGGATACATTGGCTTACAGTGTAAGTTCCGAGCTATACATTTTACTCTCTTTTAGTAAAGTTCACAGAAATATGGCAAACGGTTGACACGCTTTGTAGTATTGACCAGCTTAGAACAAAAATGTTTTATTGAACATCAACTTACCTGTCTTACTAGTTCCTTCATATGGTGTCTCTTTCAAACTTACTCGAGTGCAATTAATTTTTTTTGAAAATTTGTTATTATTTGACACAGGTGACAAGCATTTGTAAATCGTCCCTTTTTTAGCTACGCTTTGATGTATTTCATTGGTCTCCGAAAACTTAGGTGCACCGATCCAAATTCTAAATATAATAGTTGTATTTAGCGTTTTTAGGGTGAACATTACACAAGCAACTCACACACTCACATTGAATGGTCATCAATTTGATGGGAAACAACAGAATAACCAAAATGTGATCCAACAACAGGACCATTGATGTACGATGCAGAATCAGTTTGTACGTTGTAGCCCAAACTGTTTGCGAACAAAAGTGTCACGAATATGCATAAAGCTAACAGTTGTTTGCAAACTTGCGACATATCTGTGTCTGCTCCAAACAAAAACATCTCTCATGAAAATTAGCTAACATTCTGCATTTTTTCCCTGTCAGCAAGATCAAACATCTGTTTTCCTCTTTTTTTCTTTCGCACGAATGTTTTATCAGCTTCTTGCTGGAACAGGACAACGCGCAATGATGTGCGTTTGTCCGCGTGTGTTCGCGTGCTTGTTTATCTGTATGCTTGCTATGGCGACTGTACAGACTAAGCCGACGGAACAGAAAAACTGTTTTGTTTCCATACAGCTTACATGAAACATATTTGGCTGCAGCCGGTAAAGCTATCCACTTTGTTGCGCGTTTTATAGCGTGTGTTTTTAACGCAGACGTCTTACCCCAATGGATTGTTAAGATGACGGCGTTAGCACAGGAAGGAAATGAACTGGCGACTCAGCCTGTGATCAAAGGGCGTGACGTTAATTGCAATGAAATTAGAGTGTCTAAAACCTTTCCGTTTAACCAAAACAATAGCAAAAAACTGTTTAAACTTGTCTTTTGTACTTGCATGGTTGTAATCATAGTCAATTCGCAGTTTGATTGGTTTTCTTTATACCGAACATGCGCTAAAAATACACATGATTATGATATAGCTTAGTGCCCATAACTGATATAAATCCTGTTAGCAATAGGTAAGCCAGGGTACCGCAAAACGAATATCAACATTGCTTGATCACCCAAGATACAGTTGTACCCGCAGCGGTGTTACCGCGCTGCTGTTCGTTTCACGTGGTGCAACATTTGAATTACTAGTCGGATGAATTATTTCCTGTTGTTGGGATGCAGTGAATTTAATAGCAAACACAAGTTTTTTTGCTGTAATAGCAAAATTATTACCTGCTTAAGGCTACTACATAGGATTTTATCTGCATTTATTGTCACATGCAAGTACAAGGCCATACATAACTGCCCGTAAAAAACGAAACTGAACAAAATACAACTGTTAAAAAAGCGTAGTTAGTCCACACGAAACATGTGTTTTTCAAATGTACCAAACTAACAAACAAATCATAACTTCTGACAGGAATCCAAACCTTAGCATCAATCACTAACTTATAAAAACACATAATAGAACAATTGCTACTCAAAACTAAAAAGGACTTTTCGACATACAAAAGTCAGATTAAAATCCCTTCTAAAACTGTCAGTATATGATTTCTATAACATTCTTTGTCAAATAAATTCCTTGTATTCTTCCCTGTTTAAACTGTGATACCAAAAATAAAGCTTTAAGCTGCCCTACTTCGAACTATTTTTGTTCGGACAATGTCGCCTATACACAAGGGAATGGTGCACCACATAAATGTCCCACAGCGGATTTCACAATGCCCCCAAAATACTGCAAATAGTGCAGCTAAACCAGGATTAGAAAATTGGACCTCTGGCATTAAATAACAAATAAACAGAGATGTATACAACAATACTAAAGCATATTGAATACGCATTGTCGGATATAGCATCAAAAAAAACTGCGAATAAAAGGAAGAACTTTAAAAAATTTTGAAAAAAATGTATGTTTATGTTTTAAACTACATGGTGGCACCAACGTGTTTTGGGTGCTTACAAGGCCTCTTAATCTGTCCGACTTCCCAGATGCAGGTCCGCGACTGTTTCACGACAGATAGTTCATAGAAATCTAGACATCTGATACTAAACTTTTGTGGAGTTCTGTTACCGGCCGCATGTCACTGTTTTGGTGACAGGTGTGACTGATTTGGTGACACAGGTCAGGATTGACACACACACAATCCGAAATAAATCGGCGCGAGAAAAAAAAGAAGGGGGCGATAAGAAGAGAAAAGGGGCCAGAAACCAGACAGCGTAACAACACAGAGTAATCGCTGAAATCATCGCTAAAGTTTAGTTGCAATTTTATAAACTAATTAGCGAGTCTAATACTTACTTAACTTCGCCACATTATTTATTATCCTGTCGCCAATAGTATAGCCAGCAATTTTTTTGGCGGCTAAACAACCTAAACAACCAAACTTTAATTAAAAACTTAAATATTTTTTCCAGTGGAAACCTACCTTGATATAACAATTTTAATTTTTTTTGGGGGGGGAGCATGGACCCTTTAGCCCTCCCCTGGCTACGCCCCTGACTGCCGCCCAATCAAAAGCTTGTGGTTCGGTGTCAGCGAATCTCTTTCGGCAGGAACAAGTCAGCGGCTTGAGTTAAATGACCAGTCCACGTCCCACTGGCGAAGACGCTTGGATATGTACCGGTGGTTTAAGCACAGTTGTATTGCATAACATTGCAACACATATTGCAACGTTTTTTGCACAAGTATTGTAACATTTATTGCTTTAGCATGAGCTAATCTAATGCTTCCGTAAACACGTTAAGCCATCGTTCTGTTAACCTCATTATGATATCCGTTCTATGGTGGGAAATACATAAAAGTGCATTGGTCATGTGCCGCTGACCTAAAAGTAACTTCCGTTCACAGGCATGGCGTCCGTCCTTGCTGCCCAGGTTGTGTCAGGGCGTTGCGCTGGTGCTGAGGACAGCCTGAATTGATAAAATAAGCTAAGACATTATTGGCTGTAAAAAGGGTATTATGTTGCAATATAGCGCTAGAAAAAGTGTATTTTTGGTTGTAAAATGTGGTGTATTATAATCTATTGGGAGCTGAGTTGAGAATTGACTGAGAGATTTATTTGTTGCTGTTTCACCGATACTACGCTGTTTACCCAGATTAAAATCAAGCAAGTTATAAACTTTCATGATGTTGTTTCCAGCAACCTACATTAAGAATTGTAACAATGAGTAATAAACAACATTTAGAATCTGAGGACCGGTCAGTTGATGGGATTCCTTTACCAACAGAATATTCGTTTATCGCTCAAAGGGAACTTGGCCCCGCAGATGTGTATTTGATTCCATTTTTCCAGAGATTCGCGCAGTATGCGCTCCGCGCCCACAAAGTTTATCCCAATATTTCGGGTTATTAAGGCTATCAAGTTTTTTTTCCGATTCTGTGTGCCAACTTAATCTAGCTGTAATTTTTCAGCGCCCAAACCGAGTAGATCAAAAAGTATTTAATAATTGATTTGTTTGCAGGGGAGTATCAGACGCTGTATGCTCATGGGAAATATGGTCAAATACCTTTGTGCACAATGAGCACATTTTCGCGCCCACATCTTACCATCTGCACATTTCGCACAAGTTGTGCACATGGCGCAAAAAGACTTCGCATCCCCGTCTCGGTTCCGTGTGACCCGCGAGGCATTTTTCGAAATGCGTTTAAACTTGCATAATTAGCAACTAATTTCAAAATAGACTTCTAGCAATTTTTGCAAAAAAATCATTATTTTTGACCAGTAAAGTCTCTTTCTGCTTCCTGTGACACATTTTTAATCGTAATACTTTATAGGCTTCGTTTGATACTTATGCCATTGTTTCCACACAATCATGTTATATGTCGTTTGTTTCAACACTGCACATTCGCAGGCGATGTATATTTTTGCATTAACTTAATTTAAATTTAAGTTCTGAATTTCCTGTCGTCAAGTGGCCCGCCAAATTGTTTGCAAATCGTACGTGGCCCACGGCCAAAAAAAGGTTGGACACCCCTGATTTAAACCTATAGCTTTACCATATTTTACAACGTGAAACTGGGACGCTTTCAAACAAGCGGGCGAATAAACAAGTGCTCTAAGAACAAACAGTTATTTAGACTTTTCTCACTAACATCCGACCCAAACGTACAACCACAATGACTAATTGAAAAAATCGACAATAATTTGGCACTGACATTTGCCATCAGACATTTTATTTTCCGGCAGTCTCTTTTGAGGTCGTTCGTTAACTTTTTCTTTTGGGCATTTTTATATAACTCTGCAAATTGATTTTCCGACTTACGACAACACAAACCTAGCAAGCCACTTTGCAACCAATTATAGTTGTTCAGTGTATACCATTAGTAATAAATATGATTATTCTTCGTTAACATATTTTTGGAATTAAATGTTAGCATCTTGATGAATCGTATATATTTTTGAAAGGGGCCGCTGATTAGGTAGAATCGCTTTTGTGGGTCACGGTACCAAAAAAGTTAAAAACCCTAAAGTTATGTTGTAATTAGTGCGAACCCACACCAACTTTGAAGTCGTCGTCNTTGCCAACCGTCCTTTATTTCAGAGGACAATCCTTTATTTAGCTCTATTTGTCCTTGTCCTTTATTGAGATTTGAAATAACTCTATTTGTCCTTTATTTTCAAATCGTTTTAACTTGTGGTTAAATTTCTTAACTGCGACTCGATGGATCAAAACAAATCTAGCATGTTATACAAAAAGGCAGTGATGAGGCCCTTCACAAAATCAAGCTGTAGTTTGTTATGAAAGAAATCTATGTGAGAAAACTTGTAATAGTAATGCCAATATTTTATGTCATCATTAGAAATATTAATTAAAAGTGTGTCTTAGAGACGTGGTAAAATTTTTATGTCCTTTATTGTAGCTCAACAGAGTTGGCAACCCTAGTGCGAACCCACACCAACTTTGAAGTCGTCGTCGTTGTAATTGTTCATATGTCAACTTTAATATGACATCTAGTATAAGTAACTGAAAGATGGGTTACGTTTTTAATTTATTTTACCTCTGACCCCAGCATAAGCATATACGTAGCTGNTAATTGTTCATATGTCAACTTTAATATGACATCTAGTATAAGTAACTGAAAGATGGGTTACGTTTTTAATTTATTTTACCTCTGACCCCAGCATAAGCATATACGTAGCTGCGTTCAGCAATAACCTTTTTTCCTTGGTCTCGTTATGCTATATTAGCCGTGCCCTTTCTAGATCAAATCAGAGAGTACATGTAAAAGCAGAATGAGATTAGATATGAATACTGTTCTTATTCAGACAACTTGTATTCGCTAACTCGCCTCAGACTTTTGTTAGCAGCAGAAACTAGATTTGTTTAATTTAGAGTCAGATATCGGTGTGTTTGCTTTTGTGCTGCGCGTAACCAAGCGTTACAAGCAACTGTACTGCATAGAACTACTGTAATAAGAGTCAAGTTGTTGTAACGCACCATCTTTTACAGCTTGGTGTAGCAAACGCATTTCGATTACCACGATGCATTCACAGCTCGATTTTCACAAACTCCATGGCTGCCAAGCAGCCCGAGTGAAAGTCTTGATACGTAAAGCAAGGGTGTAAAATCAGCAGCTGGCCCTATCGTAAAACATGCCAACCACTTCTCTGCGTTCGGAAGTGTTGCGTTTACGATACATACAGCTATATATTGATGATTTATCTATGCCAACCATACAGCAGTAAAGTTGCAAGACTAATAAATGAAACGATTAAATTAAGTTTCTGTGATTCTGTGGTCTTCTACATTGTGATTTGGCAAACCGCATCGAGGTTACAACTGCGATATTACAGCTTGATTTTAGTCAGCGAAACGCCCATCTGGCCAAAAATGTGCATGAAACAGAATTTTAGAGTAGGAATCTTAATAAAACAACAATATATTCCAATATATTTCACACAAAATACTATAAATAATGCAAATCATTTTGATTTTCCTTGTGCAGCAACCGCATCCATTGCTTGTTTGACAGTTTCTTCATCGCCAAGAAACTTCATGGAGACAACTGGTTTAAGATTATCATCGAGTTCATATACAAACGGTATGCCAGTGGGAAGATTTAAACCCATAATTGCCTCATCTGACATATCTATAAAATATAAAAAGCCACACTCAAAATGCCCACATGGTCTTTGTTAACTTTACAGTGCACGTTTTAGAATTAAACTTTCTTCCACATTAAAAAAATTTATTGATAAAAAAACATTTTCAAACTACAGAGGTGACGTTTTCCACATTTTCATTCCACATAAAGTACCACCTCCACCTCAAAATGATGTACTCTACATATAAATAACATTTCCTTTATTACATTGGATATATATTCAATACCTGCAATACATTTGGTCCCTAATTCTCTTGGCATTTTATAACATGTTTGTTCTGTCAGCATAAACATATGGGTCCCCACACACACGCAATTTCTGAATAGTAGTGATGTTTTCAGGACATGATCAGTTTAAAAATTAGTTTTACAAATTTAAATGTAAAGATTTCCATTTATAATCTAACTAAATCATTTCTTACATCATGTCAATTTTAATCTTAATGTTAAAAGCATGAATTAAACCCCACAGTCACACCGACCAATAGTTTGACCTGCAGTGACCTTTGGCCAAGTGGCAGCAAACCCCACAACAAACTGTAACGACCCTTTCCAACGCGGTTTCAACAACAGGCAGTAAATCTAACAACAATATTGCGCTTTTTAACCAACCAAATAATACATAGTAATGATCTACACTGACCATGCGGCAGCGAAATGGCAGAACGAAAAATACAAACAAATAAATAAATTGCTGTGGCGCACTGTCTTTTACATCGCAAAACAGCAAACATATTGAGGTCATCACCGCTTAAGTTTAATCAGCGAAATGCCCGCCATGCAGCACCAAATAAATGCCTGTTTCTGTGTGAAATAGCAGCCTGTTACCAACCACTGAGCACTGCGTCACTTGTGTCGTAAACTTGTTAATCACTGTCATTTGCAATTGGGGAAAAACAGTCAGTGTTTAAACAAGTGTTTGCAGTTGAAAAGGGAAATACTTGACCGATCATGCTAAAATTTTAAACAACCAATGAAAAGCACCCTACATATGTACATTTTAAATTTCAATACATTTGGATCAGTTTGTATGAAGTAANCAATGAAAAGCACCCTACATATGTACATTTCCCCCTTCAATACATTTGGATTAGTATGTATGAAGTAAAAGGAATGTAAACAAAAATCTGAATAGTTGGGGTTAAAAAGGTAAAAAAATGGGTGAATCCAATTTAAAGTCACAAAATACTTTAAAATAGTTTACATTGCATCAACATCAAAACAGGAAACTATTAGGTAACTTACTTTGTTAAATATTGCTGTCTATGTGTAAATATTTGAAGAAATTTGAACTACTCCTTCTTGACCAAAACGTGGGAACAAACTTGCGTTAGTCAAAAAAAAAGGAAAAACAATATGTGTCCCCTTAATGGAAGGGGACCCATAAAAATGAAGCATTTTGAAGAGATTTATTTTCATATTATACCTGTGGCAACAGGTCCTTCTTTTAACATTGACAGTATTATTACTTTAGGTACCTTTATTGGACTTCTGGAGGACACAGCAGGAATTTTATCTTAGTTTGAAAAAAATTAATTACAACATGGAAATACACGACAACCATAAAATTGTCAAATTAATAACCTATAGAACAGCAGCAATCAATTCAACTGAGTTCACAAACTGTTTCAACAGCTACTTACTGTCAAGGTATTTGACAATTCCACGCAAACTGTTTCCATGTGCTGCAATGATAATACTTTTTCCAGATTTGATCATTGGAACAATTTCATCATTCCAATAAGGCAATGCACGCTCAATTGTCATTTTCAAACTTTCACATTTGGGCATATCACTTTCTGACAAACCGTTGTACCTCTCATCTTTAGCAATTTTCTCATAGTATTTATGATTGCTGTCCATTTCTGGTGGAGGGTTATCAAAGCTTCTTCTCCAGATATGAACCTGAGTGGTACACAAAGATATACCAAATTTTTACAACCTGAAACTGGGAAGCTTTTAAACAAGCGGGCAAATGAAGAGTTTTTAAAACTTTACTCAAACGTACAACCACAATGACTATTTGGAAAAATTTGTCGATAATAAGCGCACTGACTTTTGTCATCGAATGCTATTTTCATACAAGGGAAGTCCCTTATTAAGTAATTTGTTAACAGCCAATTATGTTAAAGTGAAATAAAGTAAGAACAACAAAGGGGACAATAATACGCGTTATAATGAGAGTGTGATTATTTACAGACTGATCAAATAACTGGCACATACTGGCTAACTGGATGGGTCGCCTGGATGAAGCATTTAAACCGAGACAGACGTGGCTAAAATGGGTCATATGGTAAGCTTAAGCATTAGGGATGTTTAAAGTGGGTTGTTTTGTCAAAAAAAATTGAAAGTGAGAGGCACAATAGATGATGTGATGTGTGTGTGATGACGTATATCTGCCACCTCTCATTTTTTTGTAACTCAGCGCCTATGTTGCGGCCGTGAGTAACAAAAAACTGTAATGTAACTGGCATTAGTAAAAAGGTTGTGCACCCCTGGCTTGGTATATAGGGTTAATAAACACATCAACCAATGCACTATGATGCATGTTTTACAAACTATTCAAATTTCATGCAACCCAGCCAGTTTACAAAACTTGACCACCAGAGGGGGTTAGCAGGGCAACCACATGGCCCTTAATGTCGTGGCGTTCACCATATTGCCATTCCATATACACTATTACCCCATTAAAAAATGCATATATTTACCATGTCATTTCACATTGGGTCCCATAGTTACTTAAGACTTTTTATGACATGATTGTTTCCACAGGCAAAAACGCATGGGTCGAATCTAGATTAACCAAGGTTTACCATACTCTTTGGGCCTGCTGGGATAACTACTTATGGGGTCCAACAAGACAAATGACACAACTCCATAATCATATCTACCGGCTCTAAAATTATCATCCCTTCAGTCAAACAATTCATGCCAAATGTGCTTGGACTAATTCAAAGGGGAGAAAAAGAAGTGAAAACGAAAAAGTAGGGACATGCCGCATCCCCCAATCTATCGTTTGTGAAAGTTTCTCAATTTGAAACTTTTTTCTACAATCATTTGGCCCAAACAAATATTTTTTAAATGTTGGGTGTTGTTTTATTGGTGTGTAAATCACTAAGATGATAACAATGCCTTGGCTGAGTGCATTAATATAGCAAAATAATAAAAAGGTTAAAAGTTCACCTGTTCATCTCCAAACTCTTTTGCTGTTTCAGCTTTGTTTAGTCCAGTTAACGAGCCATAATGTCTCTCATTTAACCTCCATGATTTTTTTGTAGTCACATTTTCTTGATTTAGTACTTCCAGCACTTTTTCCAGTGTGTCACTAGCACGCTTTAGGACAGATGTATAGGCAAGATCAAATTTGTACCCTTCATTCTTTAATGCAAGGCCTGCTGCTTCGGCTTCTTGTTTGCCTGCAAAATAAAACAATATTCAAGTAGTGAAATAAGCCTTTCTAAAGTTGTCACAAATTTGTGTGCAGTTTGTGTGTACCTATCTGTATGCATTTGTAACCTTTCAACACACACAGATGCAAATGCTTGATTTTTTTTGTAACTTACTGACAATGACTACAGTCCGAAAACTAGAAAAGGCCTTCGTTATGTCACCATACAAGGAAAGTAAACATATTTTCAGATGAGGGAATGATAAACGACGCATCTGAATTTTTGCAGATGCTGTAAAAAATTCAACATTGTGGTGATATCTGGTTACTTGTTGGGCCCTTGTGTTATTATTATTTATTATCACATCAAACGCGTGGCTGAGCATTAGATTAGAGAAAACAAACAAGCTTGTATCAGGGATGTTGTTTCTGTGAATGACACTTGCATCAATAGAAAGTGCAGACAAATTGCGCACACTCGTTTACACATAGTTTTGGATGAATTAATATCGGTTCCAATTACCTGAAATAAATGGTAACTTAAATTTAAATCCTTAGGATCAATATTCTACTTTGAACATCCCTACTATTTGGCCTTCTTTGGTCCTTTGTTGAGATTTAAAATGACACTATATTGTTCTTAACTTCTCTAAAATATTTATCCTAAACATCTCCAAAATTAGCCTAATTTATGAGTAACTCATTTACCCATTTAAAATAGGACTTCTTTTAGAAAAATCTAGAAAATCGCAAACTTTGTTCCTTAATAAAGGTATAATAACAAAAAAAAACAACAGAGAAAGAAAGAAGATGCCAATGGAACCAGTGCTTGTTTCACACTGAATTGGAGGCCAATTCTCTTGCACTGCAGCTCCCCAATACAAGTGGCCAAGAACTAGACTAGATATAAAACTTTTCTATGTTAAGCATTGTATTGGTACTTTGGATTTGAATCCCTTGGATTGTGGTTCGTCATCTGCATAAAAACTTTTCTTTGGACAAATCTAACAGTCTCTAGTTAAAAATTCATATTGCTTGCATGTTGCTTTTGATGCATACTTTAATTAAGAATACTCAGATAAAGGGTTTCATGATTTGGCAATGGTAGGGGTACACATCCTTTTAGGCTATTGTCGGCCGCATTACAGACATTATTTTATGCATTACATTAGGTCCTTAATTCTCTTGGCATTTTATAACATGACTGTTTCTGCTAGCATAGCATACCATTCTGTGACTCTTAGAAGCATTCTCGCAACCATGAGTTTAGGAACCACTGGCATATAAGCACAAACAAAAACTTTGTGTAGCAACAGATGCTCATTGGCATTACGCTGTGCACTGTTACCAGAGCATAACGCGACCAGTTTTGATTTAATACAAAAAATACATGTATTTTTTCGTCAATGTATTTTTCGTGTATTTTACATGTATTGTATACATGTGTATTTTATGTGTATTATACTTTTAAAACCCTAATTATAACCAATAACTCAAAAAAAGTTAACCCTTGGCTGAGCACACAGCTAACAACACTACCAACTCTGAATGACCTTTTCATAATATACAGTCTTGGTGATGTGGTACAAATTCAACAACAAGAATCCTTCAGCTTTTGACAGACCAAACATGGGTTACATTCTACTGTTTTGTAGAAGCCTACTGTAAATGGGATCAGAGTTACTGCAGTTCAATATAGCAAACAAATTTTCAATGGCCACTATGCAATCATAGCTTGACCAGAAACTGAAGCTGTGGTCTAATATCAAGTGCTGGCCTGCGTTTGTCGTGAAACATGTCGATCACTCTGTACTCGTTGGGTGGTTTTCGTGGTTAGGAATACATGTAACTATATACCAAACAGAGAAACAGAAAACGAGTGAAAACAATATGTGTCCCATTCATAAGGACCCAAAAATATTATTGGTTAAATTCCTTTCCAGGAATTGGTTTGTATTTGTTGAATAGATGATGAACAGTAAATTAATGATAACTGAAAGGGTTGACTTGCAAAAACATGCATAATGCTAGGCATACCTTTGCAGCTTAAACTGGCATCAAACCAACCACAAAACTTGTTTTCTTTATTCCACTCACTTTCCCCATGACGTATCATTACAACCTTGTATGGCATTTTAACACAAGGTTTTCAACATACAAAAATAATAACTACGTTACCTGATATGCAAAATGTCTAGAAACAAAAAAATATCAGGTTAGTGAAACAACAATACAGGTACAAAATAATAACAATAAGGACATTTCATTTGCATTTTCATTGCATACCTAGCTTACCACAAGCAGCAAAAAAACTTTGTTAATGAAACATCTAACACCGTTAGCGGACGAACGGTTTTACACTGTACAAGTACAACATGTCCCTTCTAACTAAATGCCTCCTAAAACGCAGCAGCTAGCTTATAAGTCTGCTGTTTCAACACACATGTATATTTACATATTGAAGGTGCGAAACGACTTTTCCTACTGAAGGTCACCTTCGCAATCTAGGGACCAAACGTCCTTGACCGTGCAAGGATTCATTGATTCATTTTATTTACGTTTTGTCTTGATAACAAATGATCAGCTAGTACCACAAGTGGTTATGTGAGGGCTGACCCTAGCACGCGTAAAAATTTACATTATTCATTTGAAATAAAGTCATGTTACAAAACGTTGTCAAGATAAAGGCACGCTTCACGCCTAATTAAGCACTAAGCAGATGTAAACTGAAAACACGCGTTACTTAAGCAATAAACATTTACTCAAGCAAAAAATCAAAGCACCTTTAATTAACAACCCAGTGATAGCTGCATAAGTTTAGGACGTTATGAAGCGCGAAAATTTACGTTTTGCAAGCACTTGGTGGAATGGTTTGAGATACTTGGCGGAAAGTTGAGACCCATATGCAGTAAGCCTTGGTTTATTCGGTTCGATTATTTGTTTGTACGGCTTGCACACCTTTGTAACGTACATATCCAAAAACACACTGCAACACGTGTTTCTAACCACACACACTGATTACCCGAAAAGCATCGAGCTACTAAGCGACAATCGAGTGTCAAGGGCAGTAAGATTAGACGTTAGTCAGCTGAACGATTACGATGTTACGATGTTGTGCAACACAATACCGATAAGCAAGTATCTGGTAATATATAGTTGTTATGAATATCATGTAGCAACGTGAATTGCGGTACGAATGCGCGGTTCTGACACAGGAAAGTCCGAATTTTAAGATGTAAAATGAGCAACTTAACTTCGGAATAGGTTCGATCCGGATTATCCGCATCGTTTTATTGAGATAAAACAATAAATGTCATTTGTACCTCCAATTTTATTCGAAATATGGAAAGGTCCGGACTAACTGCGTGAAACTATCCGACAGGGTTTCTTTTTCTGTTGAACCCACCCTACTCTCCTTCCCTAGCACGGGTGGTTAGCCTCTACGGCCCCCTCGGAGGTAGCTGCAGCGCGTTCAACCCCTGTTGCCACCAATTGTGCCCTTCACTTTTTGCGCCTCATAACCTTCTAACGTTGCGCAGCTATTTCCGGCCTGGTGACTGATTAGTGCTGCTGTGTGGCTATGTTTTCTTTCACCAAGCGAAATAAACTCAACTCAACTGATGTTTACTGTATTGCATAAACTTGCTTTATTTCTTATTTTGACTTTGCTATATTTGCAAGTGATGAAGATAGCCCGGACATTTGTATTTGATAAAAAAAATATAACTACCACAGTGACCAAATCCATTTTATTAGTTCACAAAAACTGTAAAGGCAAAATAGAAAATTTGATACAAGCAGAGGGAAATGAAAATCTTAAGAAATAAAGTTGTTAGATAGTTCCCAATTTTCTTTGATGTCCAGCAAACTGTTATTGACAAAGTTAAGGTAACGGTAAAAAGACATTTAAAAACAAAGTGTAAAAAACATTCACAATTTTAAACCACTGTATAGTTCTGTTACTCTAGTACACATCCTCACTAAGCGTCAATGAAGCAAGCTCTTGTGATGTGCAATTATACCCCACTTGAAAATTGCTTTTTGACTTTCTAGTTTTGTTAGTTGTTTTCCCTTGAATAACATTTCGTAATTCCTTTAATGAAACAACACCAACTAACTTTCCTGTGCTTGTTACATAGGCTTGACTTAAACCCAGCATTGAAAACAATGAATGCACCTTGTGAAGAGAAGTATGCTCAACCAGTTGAAATGGGGCAGGGTCAATGTGACATGAATCAAAATTTACCTGCTCTTTCAACAGTTCNCTTGCATTATTTCCTATTTTGACTTTGCTATATTTGCAAGTGATGAAGATGGCCCGGACATTTGTAATTGATAAAAAATATAACTACCACAGTGACCAAATCCATTTATTAGTTCACAAAAACTGTAAAGGCAAAATAGAAAATTTGATACAAGCAGAGGGAAATGAAAATCTTAAGAAATAAAGTTGTTAGATAGTTCCCAATTTTCTTTGATGTCCAGCAAACTGTTATTGACAAAGTTAAGGTAACGGTAAAAAGACATTTAAAAACAAAGTGTAAAAAACATTCACAATTTTAAACCACTGTATAGTTCTGTTACTCTAGTACACATCCTCACTAAGCGTCAATGAAGCAAGCTCTTGTGATGTGCAATTATACCCCACTTGAAAATTGCTTTTTGACTTTCTAGTTTTGTTAGTTGTTTTCCCTTGAATAACATTTCGTAATTCCTTTAATGAAACAACACCAACTAACTTTCCTGTGCTTGTTACATAGGCTTGGCTTAAACCCAGCATCGAAAACAATGAATGCACCTTGTGAAGAGAAGTATGCTCAACCAGTTGAAATGGGGCAGGGTCAATGTGACATGAATCAAAATTTACCTGCTCTTTCAACAGTTCATTAATGCATGCAGCATGTGACATTAGGGGTTTTTCTCCACACCCTAAGTCCTCCATGTCTGCCCCAGCAGAGTGTCGCTTCTCATTTTTTGAAACTTTAGTTTTTGTTGTATGTTTAACATTTTCATTTTTAATTTCTGTTAATCTTTCATCCAATAAAGATTGCAATGCTGAATGTTTAATAGAACCAATTAAAACCATAGATGATGAAGAATCCACAAGTGGAAAGGTTTTAAGCTTTGATGTTTGCAAAAGAAACTGCAAATCTTGAAAAGAAGAACTGCAGGACACGAAGCGAATATTTTTGACCATAAAATCCTGCACAACAGTTTTATACAGCTTTCTCTTTCCAGGAATGATGTCGGGTAAATATGGAAGGCCCTTTATTTGAATAATACTGTCGTATATTGAAGGTTGTAATGACTGTGCAATTGCATTTGAAATAAGGACTGCGATCATCACTGGTAGAATGTGTGAAATTTGACCAGTCAATTCAAACACTATCACAGAAGTTGATATTGTGTGTGTAACTCCACCTGCTAAACTTGCAGCACCAACAACAGCATACCCTCCTGGTACAATGCGAAACACATTATTTCCACTATAAAATCCATCAGGATAAAGTGCTGCAACACTTTCACCAACTAACCTACCAAATGCTGCTCCGATAAGAAATACAGGCATAAATACACCCGCAGGAATGGCTAAAGTGATTGCTACAGCGGTCATGCAAAAATGGACAACAATAAACAAAACCAATGTTGCAAATATATTCACAGTTGGATGTTTCCAACCTTGTTGAACATCAGACAATACAGATTCATCAATGTATCCCAGTTTAGCCCATGTTTTGTTGTCAAACAGTGTGTCTAATGCCTCTGTAAGAGTTAACTCACCAGCCATGAACTGGCCAAAACCACGAGGATAGGTTAATGAACTAATAACCAATGATACTAATAAAGGAAAAATAAACCTATTTTTTTGCAAAAAAGACTTTAGTCTAGCATGATTTCTCCTAAAATCTACAATTCCTCTGTGAATGTAGACAAACAATGCACTTGCAAATCCACACACAATCCCAATGGTTGCAAAGGCAAAAAGCTCTTGTAAATCAAATGGAAATTCAACTCGAAAGTTTGTTTTAAACAAAGCAGTAATTGTTTCCTCCTCTTCATTCCAAACTGCTAACAAACGAAATGCAAGTGCTCCACACACAGCACTAAAAAAACCTCTCCAATAATTGCGAACAGCAAAATAGGTAGCAGTAACTTCAATGCTAAACAAAACACCACCAATGGGTGCTGCAAAATTACAGGCAACACCAACCGCACAAGCAGCAGCCAAAATCTCATATTGCCTAGAATCATTTTTATATGAATTTGGAAAATTGACAAACATCTTGTTTAGAAGTGTGGCACAAATGCTTGCAATATGCACAAATGGACCTTCTTTGCCAATGGGCAACCGACTTCCCAGTGATGATGTTAAACCCACCATTTTTGCCAGCAATACCCGAAATGTTAGATATTCATGTAGAACAACACCTCTCAAAATTGTTTTCATTTCTGGAATTCCTGACCCAACTGCCTGTGGTGACACTATATGAACAAAACCCACAGAAAATGCAACAAATACCAATGGAAAACATACCCAGGCTAGGTATTGAAATGCAACAAAATTTTCTAGTTCTTTGTACAACCAATAATGGGCCTTTTGACATTTTTGTATTGTGTAATCCATTGCAAAGCTTAGCAATGCCATGGTGATGCCCAGTAGAAGCAGAAAAACCCACTCCAGCTCAATGTAATAAAAGAAACAGTTTTTAAATGCTGCATAACACTTTTGCCATGATTTTGACTCATCCATATTTATGTTGTCCAGTGCTGTTGGTGATTGTAGCATTTCAATCTTTTCATGTGTTATTTTGCTTGTATGGGATTTTTGCGGGGGAAGCTTTCCATGCTCTTCTGAACACTTTCCATATGTAAGTGTGGGTTCACAATTCATAGGCGTTTCATCACCATTTAACAAAAGTTCAGAACTAGACATGTCCTTTGCACAGCATTAACTTAAAAACCATGTCAAGCATCTATTGCAAAAAAGTTAAATAAAATTTTAGTATTTTTGCTTATTTAGTTTAATTATATTTTAACTTTCAATTTTAAAAACATTCTGCTAATGTGTGGGTTAAATATCTGTATTGTTTATTGCCACAGCCTCACTGTTTTAATACAGTGCAAATTGATACAGTCAGTATTCCATAGTGATTTTTTAGTCTGTTATTCGTGCATGAAATACATCTCATGGATGCAACTGACCTACTCTGCAGACTGGACTTTTACTAGCAAGACTTGTTTGTGTGATCACACCCCAGTTACGGTAATTTTTTGCTGTGGATCCAAATGTTACCCTAAATTTATTAATTAAAATTAAACAGGTGAATAAAATTTTGCAACGTGAGCAAGTGAATGTTATAGACATTGTTTAGTAATATGTTACAGACATTGTTTGAACACTAACATGTACTGTCTAGAGCCACCTATGATTTGCCCTAGGATGATAACAATGAGTGGCAAAATATAACTATGTGAGAAATGTGTCCTTTTATGTTTATTTTTTGGTATTTTCAAATTCTGTGTGGCCCAACCTATGAGGGTGCAAATTTTCAGTGCCCAAACCTTAGTAGATCAAAACATATTCAGTGATTAGATTAGTTTGTTTGCTTGAGGGTACCAGTCTGCCAGACTCTGTTTGCCCTGTGAACTAGCAGGTCAAACCAAAATGTACAAATTCGGCCAAATCCTACTTTCTACGGCAAACTGCTTTATCGCTGAAACTGCAAAAAATGTACTTGTTTTTCCACGTACGATCACTGATCGCATTCGACACAAATTTCGACTAACAGGGTTTTGGAAGGCAAAGCAAACGTAACTTGTTGTAACACCATAGAAAACTCTAATAACATAGAATGTCCACGACTTGGAAAACTATCGACAGCAACAGGTAACAACTACTGATCTCTATTAACACTGGATTGCGCTACTCCATTCAACGGTTGGATGATTTTTGAAGCATTTTGATGCATAAAAACCTGATCGGGATTAGTTCTCGGGATCGTCCCGGGTTCGAACTTCGAACCCCGTGAAAAAAAAAGAAAAAAAAGCATTGATGCCTTAAATGGAGACGGGTTCGCGAGCTAAAAACAGCACCTCGAGCACCCTCGGCACCCAGCGCACATCGCTACCAGGTTTTCGAAACATCCGGTAGGTGGCGCAGCACAGTTTAACCTAGTGATACCATACCTGTGGCAGTGGCTTGTGGGCCATTTGAACGTGTCAGGTGCATTAAGCAGTCATATTCATAAGCATATTAATATTCGGTGTTTTAATATTTTTTCAAACGGTTTGCGTCAATCGCTTGTAAGTTCGTTGGAAAGTGTTGTGTGCAAATTTTGTTGTCTTGTGGTGGTTGGTTCGCGAGATATTTGGGTTGAAAGTTGGCACTTTTTTGTTTGCTAGGTCCGTTTTGACGCTGTTTGCTCAAAGGACTCAGGTTGATACCATGTTGCACTTGGTGACACCATGTTGCATTTGGTGATACCATGTTGCATTAGGTGACACCATGTTGCATTAGGTGACACCATGTTACATTAGGTGACACCATGTTGCA
>QXVZ01006146.1:0-30377 GCA_008931825.1 Phallusia fumigata
CGATGCCAATATATATGTATCTATTACAAACGATAAACTTCACTTATTGGAGTTTACAGTCGTGCACTTCTTTTTCCTGTTTGTAATTTTGCTTTTAGTTATAAATAACCCTATCCTTAAAACTTTGGGTCTTATTCCGTTCCCTTTTTTAAACTAGCACTATTAAGTGAATGGACATCATTGCGTATTTACAAATTTTATCTTAACGCAGAAGTTAGTTTCTCACTGAAAAATTTGTGTTTCTCCTGGAATATGTTTTAGCTTGCAATGCACTGTTTCCTAAAAATGTTAGTCAAAAATGTTAGACTCATAAGTTTGCAATCTTACCCCTATAGTATATAATTCCAGGGATGCGATATTTTGCCTCCCTTTCAGTGTTTTTAGGTTTGTCACCAACAAATTTTCTTATTTTCGAGACACACTCCTTCTGCGGGTGCCCCTATGTAAAATACTACGTAAACACATAAATGTACTACTATTAGCTTTGTTTTTTTGTTCAGCTGTATATGATTTCGGCTTTATTGCTCCAAGACCACTTTTAATGGTCATTCACTGTCGGACATCTTCTGTATATGTAACATAAAATATATACGATAACATGTTATATTTATCCACTGCATCTGCTAATTTTTGCGTTGACTTTTGTTTGCTTCAAGTGATTTTTTTGCGATCCAGGTTAGGGTGAAAAATTAATGTATTCTTATCAACGCAATGTTCGCGAAGAAGAGGTAAATGTTTGTTCATAGATTCCAGCCATAAGATATTGTGGAAAGAGTGCACAATTAGATGTTTTTTGTTCTTTATTGGTGGCTGTGTCGCGCCCACAGACACGGGATTATCGCAGATAGTCGTGAAGTGTGCGGGAATTTTACTTTCCTTCACCAGCTTTGTTTGTGTACCCCCTTTCTGTCCAACACATGGCAAACGTTTTTATTTTTGAACTTTTAAGATATTTTAAATTGATTGTGGGATTTTTTGGTCGTAAACCATACCTTAACACCATGTTTATATGATCAGAAATATCTACAAAACGACATTGATGAAAATATAGGCAATTTGGTATAGTACCTTAGTCATGTTCTGCACATATATTTCCGCCGTTTTCGCATCACTGCTTCGCAGGGCATAGCATTGATGAGGTCACAACTTTAACGTGATCGAAAGTAATGTCAATGACGTCATAGGAAGATGAATTTTTGCATTACGTCATATTATGTACGTCACTATGTTGTGACGTAATTTCAAGGTTCTGTGACGTCACTAACTTAGTTACGTACAATTGTACACTAGACCCTATTGGACTGCTGCCCGACGTTTGAGTTGTGCATTTCTGTACCGGTAAGCACCTGTGTGTTATCCGCCATAAACTCATTTGGATTGCTAGTTATTGGAACCTTTTCGTGTCAACAATGAATTATACTGTGATCCACTGCTGCGTCGTTTCCGGACAACCTGTATCTAATCCAGTAAGACATTGTCGTGTAATGTATGAATGCCCTTGTTAATGGGGTCAACTGGTGTTTATATTGATGCCGTTTTGCAGAACTGTTAATCCGCCCGATCGCTTCCAGCTAATTTGTGACTCTGGTCCTATAATAGTTCGGTAAGAGCCAAATTGCCACTGTTGTATTTCGTCCCTGTATTAATAATACGTGCCCGTTTTCAGAAACCGCTCTTGCCTTCAATTTGGTATAAACTGCTGTGGTTTGACCTGATCTCGAGTGCCACCACCTGACTGTTTCGCCCGAATAAATCGTTCATTCTTTGGCCTCTGGTACTTTTTGAGCGCAAGGAAGAGCGCGTTTAGAACCGTTCTGGGAATTTAAGCGATCACCCCTGCTGTGCTGCCTGGGTGCATAGAGTCACACCCCCTAGCAAATACAAGGCAGCGCAACACACACATTTAGTTGCCCACTTACGACTTTAAACAAACGGACCAAAATTTCCACCGCTGATGTTTGAACCAATAACACATATATTTGTTTCATTGTTTCGCCCTGTTCAGTTTAGTTGTGAACGACAATTTTAGCACTTAACTGTTTCACATCAGATTAAGCTTGCAAAAATTGCACACGCACACAGTAGTGGCCTTACGACTTTAAATAAACAGACCAATTTTTCCATCGCTGATGTTTGAACCAATAATGCATGTATTTGTTTCGTTTTTTTCATGTGCAGTTTACGACAGAGTGTTAGAATTAACCTATTAGGTCCATCCGCCCAAGATGGTAATTACTGTATTTTAGTAACGTGGTGGATAGGCAAATGCCATCTCGACAAATGCATCTCCAAGCTCAATTCATTACAGACACAGCCAGATCTGTGATAGCAAAATTTGAGGCAATTGAAAACACGGGAAGCCTGACATCAGCAATGATTTCCTTTGCACGACCTGCTATTGAGCATCATTAACCCGCAAAGCTATTCAACTGTTATAGTTGATTTAGCGGCACATCGCCTGCTTTCTGCGTCATCGTAACAACATAAATTAGGTTTTAGTGACTGTTACCACACATTAATAATTTGCCAGGCCAATCTAGTAAAAACGCAAGACAGAATTAACTGTACATTGTGGCGAATATTTTTGTACATTTACGGAGTGCCCGAATTTATACAAATAGCAAGTTTTGTCACTTTAAGAAATTAAAATGTTTAAGGAAACATAATATTATTGCCCTCTTTTTAATATTTAGTTTGGGGCGTCAGCTGGCGTCCGAGACCATACGGCGTCATGCCTTTTTGTGAAGCAACTTGGTTGGTTCCCATCTAAAAAGCAATAGTGTAAAAATAAACTTGTTGGCAAAGGAGAAAATGTTTCCATTTTGTTGAACTTGCCTGCAAGCCAATAACATTTCTTCCCTCCCGAAGTTTCTGCTCATCCAGTTCACGAACATTTTTGTCAGATTCTTTCACACCGATTTTTGGACCGTCATATCCCTTCTTAATAGCCGCTGAGCTCAATTTGTAGAGGGTGATCTGCACTTGACTGAGATTTCCACCCTCAAACAAATCCACTGTCTGCAAACAAGCGTAATGAGGATGGAATCTACAATCTGGTATTATATAAAAGTTCAAAAGCCTACTTGAAAGAGGTTTTCCTTTGCGACTCCGTAATTTTCTGCTGCAGTCAAAAAATTGGCGATGTTTTCCATTTGTTTGTTTCTTTTCATTGCCTTTTAATAAAAAAGGCGTTGACAAGGTTAACCATTTGGCTACAGTGCACAACACGGTTTTTAGCAAACATATTTGTAACTACTTCAAAATAACTTCAGCACAAAGTTTGATGCTCACCTCTAGTTTAGTTTCAGGTATCGGGGTCGGTCTGCAGCTTCCTGGACTGAGGGTGTTCATCAGTTTGCAAAGAACTAGTCCGTCTTTCAACCATTCCTGGAAAGCCTGCACAAAAAATAGATGGTTCGATTAAATTTGCTATTTGTTTGCAGGCATTGCAAATAAAGTGTTTTATGCAAAGACAAACTACAAGTAATAGATTCAGTGACGTAGACCAAGGAGATTATGGGGCGTTCGCTCAGGGCGCAAAACTTGAGACGGTGTCCCAATAAATGCAGAAGTTTAGTATGTACATGTTTTTGCGCTCATGCGGTGTATTTTTTTTTCAATTAAACATCCCTACAAATTTTGCTGAAGAGCTAATTGTTAGCAGCAAAAAATATGTTACATATGATTAGTTCAACGTTAAAACATATGTATCGAAACCCTTTCAAAATTCAACCAATTGCCTGCCGCGGAAATAAAAAATTCAACTCAATTTTTGATCTTTGATCTTTCAAAAGAAATTCCAAAAGAAAGACATATGTCTTGGCCATAGTCCACTAAACATTAACCCCAAGCATTTTCGCCACTGCACCTGTCATGTCGTCGAAACCACGGAACGTTTGTTTCTTAATTGTCCCTTATCAGTTTGTCCTCGCAACACTTTGTTATCCGCAATTTCAAACATTTTGACTAAAAACGCCAAGTTCAAGGCCTCATTTTTTTATAGTTTCTCTTACCAGGCAATGGTTCGTTTGGTCATCCTGATTTAACTGATGCAAATACCTTGTCTATTTTCAGTTCGCGAGTATCTGCGTGCTTGTAAAAGATTTTGATTTCAGCTGCAGATAGTTTTGTTAACTGAATTTGTTTGCTTTCTCTTCTACTGTCGTTAAATAAATTTAAAAAAACGTTAAAACATATATATGGGCCGGGGCGCCATCAATGTCCTGCCAGGGTTGCGGCTTTCCCACTGTTTGAGTTTTGTTTTATCACGTGTACATTTAACTCAAACATACCAAAAACTGTTGGTTATGATTACCAAAATCACTATTAAAAGTCATAAATACAAAACGAATTAACAAAACATGCAAAAGGTAAAGCTCCACGAAATCGTTTGTGGTAAAATCTTAGCTAACCCTTACCTCTCTCCCTTGACCATTCGGGTTCTCATTCACAATGCTTTGTATCCAGGCAACGAGTTCTATTTCATCATCGTCGGAATACTTGGCATCGAGTTTGGAAGCAATCTCCCGAGTTAAGCCGTATCCCTTTGGTCTGTTTGCCATTATTCAGTTTGATTTTTAACACAATTTTACAAGTTACCAGCAAACCTAAATAGCCTGTAGATTTACAAAGTTAATTTAAAGTTAATGTACTGTTCCAAATGTTTTTAGATGTTATTTGCTCCTTTACATCCACGCCTTTACATAGCTTAGACTTTTAGAATAGTTTAAGATAGAAAAACTTTCATTTTTATGCAAACACAACAATTTTGTATGTTGAAATTTTTTTCGACTTTAAAACAGTTGTTAAGAAACATAGGGAAACGTGTTAAGAAGCTTTACTCCACGTATAATGCAAAACTGAAGAGGATTCGTAAATAGCGGTTGATGTAGTTTCATGGTAATGCACTTGTGCCTGGGGCGAAAACTTGGCCAGACGTTAATTAAAAACCGATTTTTTAGAGAACTATGATTAAATAAGTGTTTGTGATTTAGTCAGCAAAAATAGGAAATTAGATGAGGCTAATTTGACTTTTTGAACTTTGCGCTAACGAGGGTAAAGTCCTAAAACAAATAGTATGGCCAATATCAGTGTAAAAAATGAAGTGTCATTATTTGACCACGTTCTGCATGTAGCGTATCACAACATTCTCGGTTTCGGTTTTTATGATTTGGATCGAAAACCTTAAACGAAGAGCAAAGTTATATTTGCAGAATCCAACCAACTTATTTAAACCCAATAGTTACACTAGTCAGTAGACCGCTGTGCTGCGTCGGACTTAAAACGTGTCAATCCCTCCGTACGCTTTGGAAGGTGGTGCGTTTAGTATACGTACAACGAAATAACCTAGCGGCCTGAAACAAAAGCAAAAACATTGTGAATTGTTAAAATCTTGTCATGCAAAGGAAACGTGTATTCCCTGTCTTTTAACTTTGTAAATATGGGTAGATCTTTACGTTTGTTGTTCTTCAAAAGATTAGACACTGTTCAAAACTGCTCCTACGGTATATTTGTTGCGTTATGTTGGTTTTAAGAAAAGGTATAAAAGTGATTCGTCCATGATTTTCTGCAACAACATAGATAGTAATGCATACAGTTTACCTTTGGTCTTACCAAGCCAGAGTTCCACGACAAACCTACTTCAACCCGGATCACTGAAGCGTGCGACCGACCTCAGTGCTTCTGTTTAATGGGGCTTGTAGGTTAGGCTGTGGAACACCTTCTTTTCATGTTGTCCGTAGCAACTATTAATTGTGCTGCAGTTCCAATGCCAAACTGTTTTTTACTGTTCACAACCTTAATTTGAAACAATTTCACGCGCACTTATATAACTACGGATTGTTTAAGTAAAGGTTTACCTAAATCTCGCTTCCACAAATGAGTTGGAGTTAAAAAGTAAACCAACAAACAACCGTCACACTGTTACAACGACCATCCAATCCTACTCAACTTTTGTTCGTCAATGTCACGTTTATTTTCGTCGGCCACCTTAACGCCAATGATCGGCCCGTTGAAATTGTGTTTTGTCGACTGTGAGCTTAATGAGTAAATAGTGGAGATAACTTGGGGCATGTTCTGGCCTTCGAATAAATCAACTGTCTGTGCAAACAAATATCGAATGTGCAGTATCGAATTTCAGTAGCCACAATTAAAGAATTAAACCTGAAGCTGTAAGAAACTTGGAAATATTTTCCATCATTTTAAAAGACATTTTTGCAGAAATGTCTTTAAAAAGATTACATTTGGTATAAAGGTATATCCATTGGTCTAAAAAATGTCCTGGGGTACAAAACTGTCAGATACGAAATAAAAATTTGCAACCACATACCTAACAGTGAACAATTTTTTTCAGGCCTCTACAATTTATTCCTGTCAAAAATATATTCTGTACGTTAATCCGCGCCCCTAAACTTAGAAAATCTCAACAAATAAATTAATGACGTATCTCGGAACTTGCACCAGATGCTGTAAGGCCAGTGAGAGTTTTAATCCAATCTGCAGCACGTCTTGCCCGGTCTTCGTCATATTTTGATGCAATTTTGCTCTTTGGTCTGGTTGCCATCGCTAAGGAAAATTGTAGTAAATTTATCGACAAATTCTCTCTAATGTTTTGTGGGCAAGGAAAGTTTGTTCAGCAAAAACATATATAGCTGTTACAGAAAGGAGGCGACAGGAAACAGTGTTTACGTCATTTGAAAGCAATGACACATTGGCGAATATCCACAAACGCTCGACAGGCGCGTGCAAAGCGGGAGGCACACACGCACATCATCCGCCTAATTTTATCCAAACATTCTGACACGTTCGAACAAGTCGTGAAAACTTTAAAACGGGACTTCACATTGTTTTGAACTTGGGATAATTTTTCATGGAAATTGACGACGGAATAATGATTGCCCAAAACTACCCTGGTTATAGTTTTATTGCAACTGTGCCTCTAATATTTTGTTTATTAACTTAAAAATGCCTTAACTCAACTCAACTCAAGTCAACTAACGTTTACAAAACCATCAAAATTTTAGCACGCAGAGGCCACATTTTTTGGTGGCTGTTTCGGGTAAATTCTACAGTGGCTGAGACTGTGACTTTTTGTGATAGTTTATGACAGACGTCAATATAGTCTACTCTAGCTTAACGCTATTTTACACAGACTCTATGGTCGTTCACAGAGTTTACGTCAAAATTTTTTTCAGCAGTCTATCTAAGAGACGCAGGTGAGCTTCCAAATTATACCGCCGATCCAAAAGTGTCACAGGTTAATTCCCTACACTTTATTTAACTCCCAACCAACCAAACAACCAACCAACCAACGGTTTTACAATGTGCCGAACGACCGGACATCAGCGGTTTTGTTCTAGAAAACATTGGATAAAACGCGGTCACTTAAAACATGTTAAAATGTCTTTGTTTGTTTTAATTTTGTTTTAAAGAAGTTAAAGTACGTGTAAGTATATGAGGTTTCCCTACATCTGATATAGATAAAACTATGGCCCCATGACCTTTAGCATACTTTATAGGTCCCACTTCAAACGCTGCCTCGCGTTTTTTTGGTCGTGTTCGGTGCCGATCATAAGTTAAGGTACTTGCAAGTATGAGGATTTCCTTAATATTTTATCGAGCTGAATCTAATGTCTTGTGACTATTGTATCGTTGTAGGTCCCACTTCAAACGTTGCCTCGCGATCTTGTTCAGTTCCGATCATTCTTACAACTAGCATCGGTCTTCTATCTGCCGCAAACAAAGTATTTTTTGTCAAGACGTTAACATCCATCGGATGGTTTTCGGTCCAACTTAGATAAAAATTAGAGACGACGCAGGCGTTGTTTTGCACCTTTTTATTTTCACTTGGTTTTTGTCTTCTAAACCAGGGTTTTCCAAACTGCGAATTTGGTTGGTACGAATAAAAAAGCGTACACTTCATATTAAATGTTGTTGATATATGTTTGTAGACTATTCCTTTGTTTGGTAAAAAGTTAGTTATTAAGACATTTTTAACATTAACAATTGATGTGCCGCGGTCAAACTCGGGTTTTTTAACATGTCTTAACCCCAAAAACGTTTGGCAAACCTTGGTCCATGATTTCAATGTTTCGGATAAATACCCCGCAAAGAAAAAAAAATTTGTGCTTTCGTAACCAAATGGTTTTTAAAACTGAAGGCTGCACTCAGAAGGTGGAGTATTTTGTATTAGGTAACACTTCTTTCGATTTGTTCAAAGCTACGACTTTAAACAAACATACCAACTTTTCCACCGCCGATGTTTGAACCAACAACGCATGTATTTGTTTCATAGTTTCGCCCTGTGCAGTTTAGTTGTGAAGGACACACATCATTACAGACATGGTCACATTCGTGTTGGCAAAATTTGAGGCACTGAGTTCAAAAACACGGGAAGCCTGACATCAGCAATGATTTCCTTTGCTCGACCTGCTATTGAGCATCATTACCCCGCAAAGCTATTCAACTATTATGTTGATTTAGCAGCACATCGCCTGCTTTAGGAGTCATCGTAACAACATAAATTAGGTTTTGTGCTTGTTGCCACACCACTAATTTGTCCACCTTCTGTACAAAAAAACTAGACACAGTCAACTGTACATTGTGGCGTATATTTTTTTACATTTACGGAGTGCTGGAAGTTATACAAATAACATTTTTTGCACTTTAGTACAATGTTTGTGGTATTATTATTGCAACCAAAGAATGCAACATGATTTTTTGTTCAACAAACTTCAATGTGTAATACTGATTTTCCGGAAAAAATTTGGACAATAGAAAAAGAGTGCATTTTTGGAAATCAAGAGAATTATTTTGTCGGTCATAAACACTGTATTACATGTAATAGTCAGTCATTTTGAGAAATCAAAATCTTTAGGCAAAACACTTGCAAAGACAGAGATTTGGATGTAAACGATTATTGTCCTCTTTTTAATATTTAGTTTGAGGCGTCAGCTGGCGTCCGAGGCCATACGCCGTCATGCCTTTTTGTGAAGCAACTTGGTTGGTTCCCATCTAAAAAGCAATAGAGTAAAAAATTTTAATTTGTTGGCAATAGAAAAAAGTTTCCATTTTATCGAACTTACCTGCAAGCCAATAACATTTCTGCCTTCCCGAAGTTTCTGCTCATCTTGTTCACGAATATTTTTGTCAGATTCTTTCACACCGATTTGTGGACCGTCATATCCCTTCTTAATAGCCGCTGAGCTCAATTTGTAGAGGGTGACCTGGACCTGACTGAGATTTCCACCCTCATACAAATCCACTGTCTGCAAAAAGGGTAATAGAAATGAAATTTACAATCCAAGTTATATCTGGTATTATATAAAAGTTTAAAAGCTTACTTGAAAAAGATTTCCCCTGGCGACTCCATAATTTTCTGCTGCAGTCAAAAACTTTCCGATGTTTTCCATTTGTTTGTTTTTTTTCATTGCCTTTAAATAAAAAAGCGTTGACAAGGTTAACCATTTGGCTACAGGGCAAAACGCGGTTTTTAGCAAACATATTTGTGAGTGCTTCAAAACAACTTCAGTACAAAGTTTGATGCTCACCTCTAGTTTAGTTTCAGGTATCGAGGTCGGTGTGCAGCTTCCTGGGCTGAGGGTGTTCATCAGTTTGCAAAGAACTAGTCCGTCTTTCAACCATTCCTGGAAAGCCTGCACAACAAATATCGTTTACGCAAAAATGGTTCGATTAAATTTGCTATTTCGGTCCTTTGTTTGCAGGCATTGCAAATAAAGTGTTTTATGCAAAGACAAACTGCAAGTAATAGATAGAGTGACGTAGACCAAGGAGATCATGGGGCGGTCGCTGAGGGCGCAAAACTGTTTGAGTGCTCATGCGGCATGTTTAAGTAAACATCCCTACTAATTTTCTGAAAGATTTGCTAAACATTATGTTGCATACCACTAGTGCAACGTTGCACCACATATATGGGCCGTTAATCTTAGCTAACCCTTACCTCTCTGCCTTGGCCATTTGGGCTGTCATTCACAATGCTTTGTATCCAGGCAACAATTTCCATTTCATCATCGTCGGAATATTTGGCATCGAGTTTGGAAGCAACCTCCCGACTAAAGCCGTATCCCTTTGGTCTGTTGGCCATTATTCAGTTTGATTTTTAACACAATTTTACGTTACCAGCAAATTCTAAACCTGTATAATAACAAAAAAAGTTTATCTACTGTTCCAAATTTTACATGTTATTTGCTCCTTTACATCCACACCTTTACATAGCTTGGACTTGTAAAACAGCTTTAGAAAAAAAAAATTCCATTTTATTTATGCATTTCAACAATTTTGCATGGTATTATATTTCTTTCTACTCCACAAAAGGTATAAACCCGTGGAAACGTTTTAATAAGTTTTACTACACTTTTAAACGCAATGCTGAAAAATAAACGTAAATAGCGGTTGATGTGAAAATATGAAAATGTCATTGTGATGCACTTGTGCCTACAGACTAGCTTAAAAATATTGTATTATACACTACCACCCCAAAACTGATGTTTTCAACATGTACCATTTCCCATTATTACACGGGATATATATTCAATACCCACATTACATTGGGTCCCTAATTCACCTTGATTTTTCTGCTAGCTTAAACATATGGGTCTCACACACATGCAATTTCTGAATAGTAGTGATGTTTTAGGACGTGATCTGTATAGGAATCAGTTTTAAAACTTTAAACAAAAAGTAAAAATTTCCATTTATAAAACAACTAAATGATTTCTTACATCATGCCAATTTCAATCTCAATGTCGAAAACATGATTTAAACCCCACAGCCACACTAACTAATACTTTTAGGCAATGTGATATAAATCCACCTACAACATTGCGCTTTTTGACCAACCAAATATAAGATTACATGCCATTATACAAGATACAGTACAACTGTAAATGGGAGCAAAGTTATTGTAACTTATCATACGCATTTCGGTTACCACCACGCAATCACGTAAAGCAGTGATGTAGTTTCAATTGTTGTGCCGCACTGTCTTCTACATCAAAAATTAGCAAAAATCAGCAAAACGCCGGTCTAGCCGCCATAAACAAACGCCCGTTTATGTGTGAAGTGGCAGCCTGCTACCAGCCGCTTAGCATTACGGCGCTTGTGTCGTAAACTTGTCAATCACTCCTTTGCGTCGGGTCGTTTTGCATTTAGGGCAAAACAGCCAGCGTTTAAACACGCATTTAGGGCTGTAAGGGTAAATACTTGACCGATCATGCTAAAATTTTCAACAATTAATTAGAAGCACCCTACATATTTATGTTTATATTTCAATACATTTAGATCAGTACGTCTGAAGAAAAGGGCATGGTAAACAAAAAACTGAATATTTGTGGTTAAACAGGTAAAAAAATAGGTGAATCCAAACTAAAGTCAAAAAATACTTTGATATACTTTTCATTGTAACAGCTATCAAAATAGGAAACTTCCAGGTGACTTACTTTGTTAAATATTGCTGTTTTTAAAATTTTACGTTTTGGGAGCGTGTTGGTAAATCTATGGGTAAACTGGGGTTGTCAGTGCACAACTTCAGATACTCCTCTGTCATGTGTGAAAATTTAAACAAATTTAAACAACTCTTTCTTGACCAAAATGTGGGAACAATTAAAACTCGCGTTAGACAGAAAAAAGAAAAAGAAATAAAGAAAAAACGATATGTGTCCCCTAAAAAACAATATGTGTCCCCTTCGTGGAAGGGGAGCCATAAATAGTAAAGATACATTTGCAGAATCCAACCAACTCATTTCTAACATCATGTCAATTACAATATTTATATCAAAAGCGTTATTAAAACTCAATAGTCACACTAGCCAATGGACCAGTGGTGTTCAAAGTGCGGCCCGAAGCGGCATTTTACGTGGCCCGCGACTGTGGTTTTAAATTGTGTTAACCAAAGCCCGCCAAAGTTTGGATTAGGCTTTTGAGTAAAAGCGACTTAAAGCAAAAGCTTTTCACGGAACTTTATTTAACGGCAAGAATAAAGATTACATGTGTTAGCGCAACACAGACCACATAAGGCTGATAAGATCGTTGTGCAGTCGTGTATTTGCGCACTAATTTTATCGTTCAAAACTTAAATAGACGGCGCAGGCCCGCGGGCGTCTTCACCTGAATGAAACTGGCTTTTGTTAAAAAAGGTTTGGACAGCGCTGCAATAGTCCGATGGGCTGCGTCTGACGCAAAACATGTCAATCCCTTCTTATGCGTTGAAGTATTCCGTTTAGAATACGTACAACGAAATAATCTAGACCACTTGGCCACAGGGCTTCGAGATAACACTAAAAGGACTAACAATAAAAACAAAAACACTTCAAATGCTCCTATGGTAAATTTGTTGCGTTATGTTGGTATTAATTTAAACATGCAAGAGTGCTTTGCGATAGGATTCTGTGAAAAATAGATAACCCATACAGTTTGACTTTGGTCTTACCAAGCCAGGGTGTCCTCGACAAACCTATTTCAACCCGGATCGCTGAAGTGTGCGACCGACCTCAGTGCTTCTGCATCCGGGGCTTGTCATTTTAGTGTCTTTTCATATTGACCATTGTATAGCTATTAATAGTTCTGCAGTTCCAATGCCAAACCATTTTTTACTGTTCACAACCTTAATTTGAAACAATTTCACGCGCACTTATATAACTCCGGGTTGTTTAAGTAGAGGTTTATCTAACTCTCGTTTCCACAAATGAATTGTAGTTAAAAAGTAAACTAACAAACAATCATTACACCGTAACAACAACCAGTGGATCGCAGCCTACCTTAACATCCAATCTTTCTCAGGTCAATAGTAATTGGGAAAATAAATTATCACCATAGGTGAATATTTTTCTTTCGATAACCGGTACCAAATCTGTTGAACTCGGATGATTATCATGCCCAATTAGTAATGCAATACGTGCTTGATGGCAACATGAAGCACATGAAACTCCGTGGTTGGTTAGTAAAAGCTTTGCATCCGTAAAACTACAGCGACAATTCAGCACCCACAAACAAACTTCAGCCTTGCGTTAAAATACACAGCGTGTTGCATTTGTTAAGTTGGATTTATTAAAGCATTGTACCTTTTGAAGTGCTTTATTATAATCAAGCTTGTTTTGTCAAATCCTTTACGGATACATAACAATAACATTAAAAATACATGTGTTAATATCGCTTTCAGCAGTAATAATTTTCAACGCAACGGAAGCATATGATGCCTAGTATCTGTTTTCAAAAAGTGTGTAGGTATTGCACAGCACAAAGGTTTCGTAAGATGGCGTTGTTAAAATCATACACCGCAATACATGCACGAGAAGGCAATTTTTTTGATTTTTGTTGGGATCAAGTTCTTGTGAATGAATACTTGCAAATGGATGTCATAGTTTTGGTATAGGGGCGATGCCATGGATATTGCTCACAATTTTTTACTGTGACTGAGGCGTCAGCTGGCGTCCGAGACCATACGGCGTCATGCCTTTTTGCGAAGCACCTTGGTTGGTTCCCATCTAGAATGCAATAACGTAAAAACGAACTTGTTGGCAAAGGAAAAAAGTTTCCATTTTATCGAACTTACCTGCAAGCCAATAATATTTCTGCCTTCCCGAAGTTTCTGCTCATCCAGATCACGAACATTTTTGTCAGATTCTTTCACACCGATTGTTGGACCGGCATACCCGTTCTTTATAGCCGCCGAGCTCACTTTGTAGAGGGTGACCTGCACTTGACTGAGATTTCCACCCTCAAACAAATCCACTGTCTGCAAATAACCGTAATGAGGATGGAATCTACAATCTGGTATTACAAAAAGTTTAAAAGCTTACTTGAAAAAGATTTCCTTTGGCGACTCCATAATTTTCTGCTGCAGTCAAAAACTTGGCGATGTTTTCCATTTGTTTGTTTCTTTTCATTGCCTTTTAATAAAAAAGACGTTGACAAGGTTAACAATTTGGCAGCAATGCAAAACGCGGTTTTTAGCAAGCATATTTGTAAGTACTTCAAAATAACTTCAGCACAAAGTTTGATGCTCACCTCTAGTTTAGTTTCAGGTATCGGGGTCGGTCTGCAGCTTCCTGGCTTGAGGGTGTTCATTAATTTGCAAAGAATTAGTCCGTCTTTCAACCATTCCTGGAAAGCCTGCACAACAAATATCGTTTGCGTAAAAATGGTTATATTTTATTTGCTATTTCGGCCCTTTGTTTGCAGGCATTACAAATAAAGTGTTTTATGCAAAGACAAACTGCAAGATAGAGTGCAATAGACACAGTGACGTAGAAGGAGATTGTAGGGCGGTCGCTCATGGCGCAAAACTTGAGACGGTGTCCCAATAAATGCANGTCATTTTAGTTTCTTTTCATATTGACCATTGTATAGCTATTAATAGTTCTGCAGTTCCAATGCCAAACCATTTTTTACTGTTCACGACCTTAATTTGAAACAATTTCACGCGCACTTATAACTCCGGGTTGTTTAAGTAAAGGTTTATCTAACTCTCGTTTCCACAAATGAATTGTAGTTAAAAAGTAAACTAACAAACAATCATTACACCGTAACAACGACCAGTGGATCGCAGCCTACCTTAACATCCAATCTTTCTCAGGTCAATAGTAACTTGGAAAATAAATTATCACCTTAGGTGAATATTTTTCTTTCGATAACCGGTACCATATCTGTCGAACTTGGATGATTATCATGCCCAATTAGTAATGCAATACGTGCTTGATGGCAACATAAAGCACATGAAACTCCGTGGTTGGTTAGTAAAAGCTTTGCATCCGTAAAACTACAGCGACAATTCAGCACCCACAAACAAACTCCAACCTTGCGTTAAAATACACAGCGTGTTGCATTTGTTAAGTTAGATTTATTAAAGCATTGTACCTTTTGAAGTGCTTTATTATAATCAAGCTTGTTTTGTCAAATCCTTTACGGATACATAACAATAACATTAAAAATACATGTGTTAATATCGCTTTCAGCAGTAATAATTTTCAACGCAACGGAAGCATATGATGCCTAGTATCTGTTTTCAAAAAGTGTGTAGGTATTGCACAGCACAAAGGTTTCGTAAGATGGCGTTGTTAAAATCATACACCGCAATACATGCACGAGAAGGCAATTTTTTTGATTTTTGTTGGGATCAAGTTCTTGTGAATGAATACTTGCAAATGGATGTCATAGTTTTGGTATAGGGGCGATGCCATGGATATTGCTCACAATTTTTTACTGTGACTGAGGCGTCAGCTGGCGTCCGAGACCATACGGCGTCATGCCTTTTTGCGAAGCAACTTGGTTGGTTCCCATCTAGAATGCAATAACGTAAAAACGAACTTGTTGGCAAAGGAAAAAAGTTTCCATTTTATCGAACTTACCTGCAAGCCAATAACATTTCTGCCTTCCCGAAGTTTCTGCTCATCCAGATCACGAATATTTTTGTCAGATTCTTTCACACCGATTGTTGGACCGGCATACCCGTTCTTTATAGCCGCCGAGCTCACTTTGTAGAGGGTGACCTGCACTTGACTGAGATTTCCACCCTCAAACAAATCCACTGTCTGCAAATAACCGTAATGAGGATGGAATCTACAATCTGGTATTACAAAAAGTTTAAAAGCTTACTTGAAAAAGATTTCCTTTGGCGACTCCATAATTTTCTGCTGCAGTCAAAAACTTGGCGATGTTTTCCATTTGTTTGTTTCTTTTCATTGCCTTTTAATAAAAAAGACGTTGACAAGGTTAACAATTTGGCAGCAATGCAAAACGCGGTTTTTAGCAAGCATATTTGTAAGTACTTCAAAATAACTTCAGCACAAAGTTTGATGCTCACCTCTAGTTTAGTTTCAGGTATCGGGGTCGGTCTGCAGCTTCCTGGCTTGAGGGTGTTCATTAATTTGCAAAGAATTAGTCCGTCTTTCAACCATTCCTGGAAAGCCTGCACAACAAATATCGTTTGCGTAAAAATGGTTATATTTTATTTGCTATTTCGGCCCTTTGTTTGCAGGCATTACAAATAAAGTGTTTTATGCAAAGACAAACTGCAAGATAGAGTGCAATAGACACAGTGACGTAGAAGGAGATTGTAGGGCGGTCGCTCATGGCGCAAAACTTGAGACGGTGTCCCAATAAATGCACAAGTTTGAGTATGTACATGTCATTGCCGGTATGTATTTTTTAAAATTAAACATCCCTACTAATATCCTGAAGAGCAAATTTTGAGCAATAAAATATGTTGCAGATGACTAGTGCAACGTTAACACATAAATATTAGCCGGGGCGCCATCAATGTCTTGTCTGGGATGCAACTAATTCACGCCACGACGCTAAATCAAACTCTTGCCACTGTTTGAGTTTTGTTTTATCACGTGTACATCCAACCAAAATATACCAAAAAATGTTGCCTTTGAACAACAAAATCGGCAACAAAAAGCCCAAATACAACACAAATTTACAAACCAAACGTTAAAGCTTCACGAAATCGTTTGTGGTAAATATTAGCTAACCCTTACCTCTCTCCCTTGACCATTTGGGCTCTCATTCACAATGCTTTGTATCCAGGCAACAAGTTCCATTTCATCATCGTCGGAATACTTGGCATCGATTTTGGAAGCAACCTCCCGACTAAAGCCGTATCCTGTTGGTCTGTTGGCCATTATTCAGTTTGATTTTTAACACAATTTACAAGTTCTAAATAACCTGTAGAATTCCAAAAAAATATTTTTACATGTTTTGCTCCTTTACATCCACGCACTTGCATATTTTAGACTTTTTAAATGGTTTAAGATAGAAAAATGTTCCATTTTTGTGAAAACTTCACACAAAAATATTGTATTTTTTAAATTTCATTCGACTTGAAAAAAGTTGTAACAATGGAAATGTGTTAATAAATTTTACTCCACGTATAAATAAAACCAAAAAAATGTCGTAAATGGCGAGTTGGTGTAAAAATTTGAAAGTTTCATTATGATGCGCTTGTGCCAGAGACTAAAAACTTGGACCGACGTTAACCAGAAAACGATATCTTTTAGAAAATTATGATCAAACAGGTGTTAGTAATTTAGTCAGCAATCAGGACACAAGATGGAGCTAATTTAATTTTTTAAACTTCGCGCTAACGAGGGTAAAGTCCTATGGCGAGCACTTGGTCGAATGGTCTGAGGCGCTCGACCCATATACAGACATAAAAACCTGATCGGGATTAGTTCTCGGGATCGTCCAGGGTTCGAACCCCGTGAAAAAAAAGAGGGTGAAGTCCTAAAACAAATAGTATGGCCAATATCAGTGTAAAAAATAAAGTGCCATTATTTGACCACGTCACTGCATGTAGCGTATCACAATATTCTCGGTTTCGATTGTTATCCCACAGGTTTTTGCTGCGGATGTGTGAGAGCAAACTGTTTCGAATTTTTCAGAAATTAGTAGGGCGTGTTCAGTTGATGATTTGGATCGAAAACCTTAAACGAAGAGTAAAAATGCATTTGCAGAGTCCAATCAACCCATTTCAAACACCATGTCAATTACCATTTCTACGTCATGATTTTAACCCAATAGTCACACTAGCCAATAGGCCGCTGGGCTGCGTCTGACGTAAAACATGCCAATGCCTCTTACGCGTTGGAAGGTGTTGCGTTTTAAATGCGTAAAAACGTGTAGCCCTTGTCTTTAAGTTGATAAACGTGTAGCCCTTGTCTTTAAGTTTGTGTAGATCTTCACCTGGGTTGTTCTTGAAAAAGGTAAACACTTTAACTGCACAAACGGTAAATTTGTTGCGTATTAATCAATGTACATTTTTACAAATGTTTCTGTGAAAATGTAGATAGTAATGCATACAGTTTACCTTAGGTCTTACCCAAACCAGAGTTCCTCGACAAACCTACTTCAACCCGGATCACTGAAGCCTTCTTTTCATGTTGTCCGTAGCAGCTATTATTAGTGCTGCAGTTCCAATGCCAAACCGTTTTTTATCATTTACTACTGTAATTTGAAACAATTTCACGCGCGCTTATATAACTCCGGGATGCTTAAGAAGAGTCGCAACCACAAATAAGTTGACTATGAAACAATCATCACACTGTTCCCACGACCAGAGGATCGCAGCATACCTTAACATTCAATTAGTCCTGCTCATCCTTCTCCGGTCAATAGTAATTGGGAAAATAAATTATCACCTTACGTGAATATTTTTCTTTCGATAACCGGTAGCAAACCTGTTGAACTTGGATGATTATCATGCCCAATTAGTAATGCAATACGTGCTTGATGGCAACATAAAGCACATGAAACTGGGTTGGTTAGTAAAAGCTTTGCATCCGTAAACCTACAGCTAAAATTCAGCACCCACAAACAAACTTCAGCCTTGCGTTAAAATACATAGCCTGTTGCATTTGTTCAGTTGGTTTCGATGAAGCATTGTACCTTTCGAATTGCTTTATTATATTCAAGCTTGTTTTGTTCAATCCCGTATGGACAAATAATAGTAACATAAAAAATACATTTCAGATATCGATATCGATATCAACAGCAGCAATAATTTTTAACACAATGGAGGCATATCATGCCTAGTATCCGTTTTTAAAAAGTGTGTAGTTATTGCACAGCACAAAGGTTTCGTAAGATGGCGTTGTTAAAATCTTACACCGCAATACATGCATGAGAAAGCATTTTTTTGGTTTTTGTTGGGAAGTTCTTGTGAATGAATACTTGCAAATGAATGTCATAGTTTTGGTAGGGGCGATGCCATGCATATAGCTCACAATTTTTTACTGTGAACTGATGAGGGCGTCAGCTGGTGGCGTCCTCCGAGACCATACGGCGTCATGCCTTTTTGCGAAGCAACTTGATTTGTCCCCATCTAGAATGCGGATAAAAGAAAAAGGTAAAGACAAACTACCCAAATAACCCTTTGCCGAAACAAAATGGTCTAGAAACAAGTGAACACACAACAAACGTCGTACAAACGTTAATTTTATCCAGTGAATAAAACATTACCGAACATACCTGCAGACTTGATACATTCCGCCCTTCTCTCAACTTTTGTTCGTCAAGGTCACGTTTATTTTCGTCGGCCACCTTAACGCCAATGATGGGCCCGTTGAAATTGTGTTTTGTCGACTGTGAGCTTAATGAGTAAATAGTGGAGATAACTTGGGGCATGTTCTGGCCTTCGAATAAATCAACTGTCTGTGCAAACAAATTTGTGTCTACCCAATGTGCAGTATTGAATTTCAGTAGCCACAATCAAAGAATTAAACCTGAAAAATATCTTCCTTTCGAAGACCATATGCTCCTGCTGCTGTAAGAAACTTGGAAATAGTTTCCATCTTCTTAAAAGCCATTTTCTGCATAAATTCAAAAAATAGTTTTACTTTGGTTAAGGTATATCCATTAGTCAAATTTTGCCTCCTTACCTCCTGTTTAAATTTTGGGATTGCATTTGGCTTTAGGGCATTCATTAATGAACACAAAACAAACCCATCGCTCAGCCATTCCTGCATTTCCTACAAAAATAATAAACAACTGTTAAACAAAACTTAGCAGCCACACATAACATTAAAATAAACATTACATTTTTCAGACAGTTACAATTTACTCCTGTTTAAAATATATTCTGTACGTTACTCGCCCTTTAACTGTAAAAAATATCAACAAATAAACCAATGACAAAAAGCAACGTACCTCGGAACTTGCACCAGATGCTGTAAAGCCAGTGAGAGTTTTAATCCAATCTGCAGCAACTCTTGCCCGGTCTTCGTCATATTTTGATGCAATTTTGCCCGCTATCTCGCTGGTAAATCCATAGCCCTTTGGTCTGGTTGCCATAGCTAGGAAAATTGCAGTACAATTATCGACAAATTGCTATCTGGTGATCTGTGCGTAAAGAAGTTTTGATCACCAAAAACATGTACTGTTAGGCAGTGGGCAATTAAACAGGAAACAGTGATTACATCATTCGACGGCAACGACACATTGGCGAAGATTCACAAACGCTCGATTGGCGCGTGCACGTCGGGAGGCACACACACAACGTCCGCCTGAGTTTATCAAAACATTCTGACACGTTCGTGCAGCCGTGAAAACTGTGTTCCCTTTAAACTTAAACCAGGACTTTTATCATTTATTTTGAAATTGGGATTACGTTTTAAGGAAATTGACAACAGAATGTTAAGAAAACAACCCACTCGCTAACGAACTCGAATAAAACGTTGCTTAAATTTTTGTTTTTTTCATTTTAAAACGGTGGGTCATGGAACGACCAAACACACTGACACACATTTGTCCCCAATACGTATCTATGTAGAGAACATTTCACTAGTACGGGTACGACGACATTAATTTTCTCAACAACAAAACAGTATACAGCAGTATTTAACTTGAGCACTGAGCAATAAAGCGGACATATCATACAGTCAAGCAGACATGTCAAATGCTGTGCAGTTCTGCTGTACAGCCGCTATCCAACAACAGTCTCTTGAACCTGTTACATCACCGAACGGCTGCAAAATCAAATGGACGGCAAACTTGCTCGCGCCAGTCTCAGTAAATGCTTTTCACTAAACCGAACCGGTACGTCATCACAGTCGCCTAACGTGCTTAGCACCATATAAGGCAGGGCCGTCGCCCTGTAAAGCCGACGTCTTTTTTCGCACAAATGCCTCCTTTCCGTTCCAGCCAGGTCACGCATGACTGATGAACAAACATAAGCTTGCGATCAAGATTTCGCCGGTCACCAAAAGTGTTTTAAACTGGCGCACTGACTTAAAATTTTTCTTATCTATAGTTGGGCGTGGTGCACTACTACTGCTTTTCGAAAATACCACGTTATGTTACATTTTTGGGGCAACGCAGATTACCTGTTCACAATACCCCTAATCTGCTTAACACGGTATCGTCTTGCGTGACTAACAAAGTTTTTTGGCGCACCCGACACACTGCGCTTGGAATTTGTAATGCCGCCACAGCAAACAAACCATCCATTGTTAAAGAAACAGTGCGCGAGTAACTAGGTTTTTACTTTATAGGGCAAAGCGCGTACTAGGTTGAGCAAATTTGCGTTGTCCACATCGGCGGTACTGGGACACGCAGTACACAAACAATCCTCAAGTCCGATTCTCTATAAGCCAAGGAGCAAATTTCGCAAATAATGTCATTTGTACATGACATCAAAGAATGTCCGTGCTTATAATTTGCAGCAAAAATGGCCTAACGTAGTATGTACTGGTTAGCAAAAAACACTTGTCCAAATATGGATGGACTAGGGCTGGCTGATTGATCCAAATGCGAATTCCGAGGTGACGTCAGCCGCTCTCACGTCAGTCAAGAATGTGAGTTCGCCGGGAAGTAGGCATGCGTCCGCCAATCCAAATACGACGACGTTACAATAAGACTCGGATTTGTAGGATGATAATTACGTTTCCGACTCAAATTGACCTGAAACCTTCCTTCTAATGCACTTGTCCCCAGGGCCAAAGATGTAAGTAAAGGCATCCATTAAGCGATTACTCGTTCTGGCATTACCCCAGGCAACGACGGCACATCGTACAGAGATAAACAGATCATGTGACCTAACGACATAAAAACGACTGCACCAGGTAGTAAAAGCGATGGCAGTGATAAATCTCACGTCACTTGGACATTCGTTACCTTTTTAACTTTACAGCAACTTAATGACCAACTGTACTTCATAGCGATACGTCAATGTAAGGTGTAATTAGCCTTTTCTGGTGCATAAACGATAAACATATCAGTACAAGAAAAACGCAGACCAGCAATGTAAAAGCCGTGACAAGAATTGCCCATATTTTATAGCGACAGCTCATTCAAACAGCGTCTTCTTTTACCTTATATGGCCGGCGGCGGTGCTGCTCAGTTGCTGATTTACGTTGACGCCAATTTGCAACCGACAAAACGCGCACACATGTTTCTTACATTACTGCGTCATTGCTCCGACTTTTAGCTACTTAACTGTGTGGTTTTGGTTGTAACCTTACCGCTTTCATGCCCCGATCTGTCTTAGACTGTTTCACACTCTAAATGTCGTCGTGAATAGCTGGGAATAATTGAGGCCATAAAGGGCTGAATGACGCACAACATCGTTTCATAACTGAAGCAGAGCAATCACGGAACACGACTTCTTTTCATGACCATAAGCAACCTTGGCTACCGGACTTACACAAGAGGCAATGTATTTCAGGATGTGACATAAGATACCACCAACAAATTTCGGTAAATTACGACGCATGTAAACTAAATTCGCCAGCGGTAATAGAGGTATGCGGTTATTTTTTGTGTACATCTGCTGAAACGGAATAGGGAATGGGATACACTGAAATCTGTCAGGGCGGGTTGGCTTCTGAGGTGAAAATCCTTTTGTTAGTTTGACCTATTAGCACAAAATCACGGGGGTGTTACAGTGATGGATCAAACAGCAAATGTATGACACCTACCTACGACAAGCGACGGTAATGGATCTGTGCGCAATGCACTTTCACTTGTTGTGTAAGTAAATACAAGCGCATGCTTTTACAGCACGTTGGTACAAATGACGCGCACAATTTAGTACTGTACGGAAACTGAGAAAACGATTTAGGTCCATGCGGTATTCGGTGGTGAAAAGCAGTGATTAATTAATGACAGCATTGAAATAAGAAAAGCAAGTGAACAAAAACATATCGTAATCGTAATTGTTGATGAAGACATGAACAGAGCGAGTATATCGGAATGGTTATATTATTGCTACTGCGTACAATTTCATTTGCTGTTGACATAAATCAGATACAGTTTTATATTTTGATTTTCAAATCATAGTTATAGAAAAAGCACCTTAGTAAAACAGTGAGCAAAATTTCCTGAAACTTGAGTTGAAAATATGCAGCACCAATTTTTGGCTTTGAATGGCACTTTAGAACTGACAGATGTTTTAAACCGATAGGACAACAAAAATGCTGATGCTGATAACAAAAAAAATAAAGTACTGACCCCCAAAGACGAAGAAATAGGCACAAAGTGTTCACAATGATTAGGAGGAAAACGAAGAATTATCGCAGATATATGAGATTGACACATGCATGCAAAGTACAAAGACAAAAATACATGAGCAAAGGGCAATTGTAGTTTTAGTTAAATTACTGATTTTGAGCTTTTATTTGCCCCCAAACAACAAGTCATGTATTAACATGTAAGTATTCTTTTTGTGTACAAGCCAAAGTAGTTGTCCTGTCTGGTATCTTAACCATTAGGCCTTCCCTAGACTACAAACCCAGCATAACTTGGTCAGTCGACTTTGGTTATCATTTGGCGACCAAGACCATATGGAGTCATTCCTTTTTGTGAAGCAACCTGATTTGTACCCATCTACAAATATATGCAACATTGTGGTTTATTAAAATTAGCTTACTTTCTGATTTATCAAGGTAAAGCAAAAGTTTATTACTAAATAGAGTAACAGCTTCTACAATAAGAGTATGGAATAAATTTAGGGTTCTCATACTCTACGGAGCAACAATATTCTAGAATATTTAGTAGCAGTCAAGCATGACATGGCATCAAATTACCTTTGCCCTGTGGAATCACACGTTTTATAAGCACTGTGTTATAGAATTTTCTCTCAGGCAAATGAAAATGTTCTTTTTTATGTTTTTTATGCTAAAACATGGAAAAATGTAATAAATGCAACAAATAATTATTAAAAGATTATAAAGGCAAAAAAGTAGGTGTAAAATAGACTAAATAACAACAAATAACATGAAATATATACTGACAGGATTGATTTTCGTTTTTTGATTGCCTCAACATTACCCACTTTTAATTCAAATGTAATGTCAAATAAAATACCAGTGGGGCTACAACCAGTTTGCTTTTGGGTTTATTAGTAGACCCATAGAACAACACCAATGGCCCTTTATAAAAAACACTAGCAATCATTGCTTTCACTACATTGCACATACACTATAAGTGAATTTAAAAAAGGGTGCATATTCATTACATTATTTTAAATTGAGTCCCATTGTTACCTAAGTGAGTTATGGCATGGTTGTTTCTGTAGGTAGAAGCACATGGGTCCACATACTTACAAAGTTGGAGATTATGCATTTTCACAGGTAATAAGTGTTCAAAACAGTAGCTGACCTTACATTTATTTTGCTTTTAAAACTTTATAGCATTGACCACAAAATGGCACACAACTATTGACTAATCCAAAAACTTTAGAGGGCTACTAGGTTAACTGCTGAAGCTACAACAATCGATGTTTTACAACCACAATGACCAAAAATCTGATCCAGTTATTTCCAGTTCAGGTCTTATAAATCGCCATTTAGGGGACTAGGGTGGATAACTGCAGCTGGGGCCTGGGGCTACAGGGATAAGCTAAGAAATCAATAAACCACAGTGACATGAGACACAAATTGTCCAAATTTTATCCCTTTTTAATAATTTTACGCATTTTAGGGGAAAATGGGCTGAGTTTTGGGGTTAAGCACAAACACTGAAACACCACAATGGCATGTTTTACAAATTGTCCAAATTTCATCTAGTTTAGAAATTATTAACTAATTATATCCCATTCAGATTTAGCTTTTGACTGGGTCAAACATAACAGATTGCAGAAATTTACAAAACAGATAGAAATATCTTATCTACAGCTGAGAAAGTTTACACCAAAAGTGCATGGACAAGCTGCAGGCAAAGACAAAACAAAAAAAGAGAAAATAAAAGATAGCCCCTACAAGCAGATGAACCACCCATATTGTTTATAACAGTAAAAAAGAATTTACCAACAAAAAAGCAAACTTCACAGGTGAAAAAGGTCGTTACCTGTAAACCAATCACATTGCGTCCTTCTTTTGTCAGATTTGCATCAAACTTTCTGGGATTTTTCTCAGCAATCTTCACACCAATGACAGGTCCCTGAAATTCGTTGCATTGTGCAACTGAACCAAGTTTATAAAGTGTGACTTGGACCTGGGCCAGATCCCGGCTTTCATACAGATCGATGGTCTAAACAAAAGTAATAGAAGTAACCTTGCAAATAACTTTTTTACATTTTATGTGTCAAATTAAAAAACGTAACATTTTATTTTAACATCAAAAGTGATGTAAAGAACATGAAGCATTATCACACTCAGAAGCTACCCAATCTCGTTGTTTAAATTATATTTGCAGTTTAATGACTAATGTGACTATACAGCAAACAAACTTCAAGCAATGTTTGCCCGGGATGTTTACTAATGACTTTACACAACTTTTACACTGTACCTCAAAATCTTACACACATGCAGTTATAAAAACCCTAAGCCTTAGCTGAGGAAAAAAAGCTTTTGGATAAACTTAACATATTTGAATTCGAAAATGTGCAATAAAATCAACCAACTTGAAATAAATCGGTGGCCTTTATTCCATAGTCAAAAACAGCTTTTAAAAACAGTGCAATATTGTTCCTCTCCATATTTTGCCGCATTGCCTGTTGATAATATTTACATTATAACCTCTAGTATATAATTAAAGTTTGATTTTAATCGAGCACTTTTGCTATTCGGAAGTTGTTAATCTACCACGTTAAGTTTTTACTAATTCATGAAAATTATCTGTTGAAACATTTTTGGGCCACTGATCCATATAAAATATATGTATGGATTGCTCACCTCATGTTTTATATGTGATGTATTTTTTGGTCTACAACTACCTGGACTCAGAACATTCATAAGATCACAGAGTATAATTCCACTTTTCAACCACTCCTGAAATGCCTAAGGGTAGAACAGTTTGTTAAAAATATGAAGAGCCTGTAACAATCCAAAGAAAAACTTTTCTGCAACATACTACTTTATGTATTTATGTACAGTTAGGAGTTAAGACAGAAAGTAAACCATTCACGACTGGTTTCTATGTTGTAGTATTTTAAGATATTTTTCATTCCTAAAAAATCTTACACAAGGTATAAATGAAACATAAAGTTTATCATATGGCAGCCCAAAAGATTTACAACCTTTAAATCTGATGTCTTTGGCAATGGCTTTTAATTTATTACATTTTCTTCAAACAAAATATTGGTAATAAACTGCCTTAATGGTAAAAGTAATTGTTTTCGTTAGGCGTATAAACTTAAAGCTATGCAATAAAAGCAGACTTCAAGTTACCCAAAGTATATAAATGAGTAACAACATAAAAAACCTCTTTTCCACTGCACTTGGGTATTCCAATGTCACAATCTTCAAAGTCATTTTTTCCTTGTCCATACATAATAACTGAAACAATCCATTCAACCAACTCATTTTCATCTTCAAGTGAGTACTTTTGGTCAATTTTTTGTTCAAGTTCCCGATCCAAACCCATTCCACGGACCCGATATGACATTTTGACTTTTTCAAAAAAAAACTAATCCTAACAGAAAACTGCTAAAAACGATAAAAATTATTTGTTTAAATACTAAAAAAACAGTAAATGCCATTTATTTATTGTGGTTGTAGTTGTTTTTGATGGACAGCTTTTATCTTTTGGATTGTTTTGCAAACTAACCAAGCACATAAAATATGCCTATTTGTCATAATAAGCCTAAAAAATTAGTTCAAAGTTTGGTATAATACGACCTAAAACTTATCATACTTTTTAAGATAAATTTTAAAAAATTACTCAAATTAACTGAGTTATTTATTTAAATTTTTTAAAACCAACTTTGTATATACTGAGCACAATTACCAAAAACATTAAAGATAAAACACGATATGTTTTTTCAATACATTATAGTAGTGATTACTTTCATTGGTTTGTAAGTCTGTTATTACGTGATTATTGTTAGATTATCGCAACCATGTGTACAACCAAACATGTTTTATTTTACCCCAACTTAATGAAACAACACCTAGGCTATAACCATAATCAGTTTCCTTGGATAGCTCCCTGGGGTCTGGTGTACTTTCTTGACCAAACGCAATAACTCCTTCGCCTATGCAAATACCCCAATGACCTTTATACTGTTCTATTGCAGTTTGCAGTCTCATTGGAACATTTTATATTTTAACGTGGTGGAAAGTGTATGTCCTTCAGTTGGTTTATCAAATAGGTGTGGTGGGGTGCAGACTGAAGCAACCATAAGCTCAAGTTTTTGCACTTGCTTTAAAAAAGATGATGGCACTTTACCTCAAAACCATATAATTACATGTGGTGTGCCAAAATGCTTTTATATTTTCCAAACTGGCGCAGTTAGTTTTGACAATAAAGAACATATCTAACAAAAACTGAGCAAAAGCAACTGGATGAAAACAACCGTTCGAACAGTTTTGCCAAAAATGACCTAGCGCCAGGGTTACAACGTTAACCAGCCCCAGCAAGCTAAAAAAAGACGTAGTAATCGAAATCACTCAAGGTGTAGAAAAACCCCAAACACTGATAATTACCAATTTTTTATAAATTTGGGGTATCAAATTTAATTTTAGAAGATTTTTTTCTTCTTATTGCACGAACGTCGTAAGTTTTATTGTTTATTTATAAAATTTCTGCCTGAAAAACACAATGTCAATATTTCTATTTTCGGCCTGCAGATCAGAAACAAAATGGACAGAGTAATTAAAATTTGTCATGGGCAAACATTTCCCTGTAAGTTAAACGTTTCAAACTTCTACAGTTTAAACCAAATCTACTTCTACTGTAGTTCCAAACCCGTTTTTTAAACTGATAAAAATATTCGGGCAGGGTTGGCAGAAATATGTAAAATGTAAAAAGCGTTGTTCTGCAATAAAACAGCTTGTCGAGTTCCTTCTTTTTATAGTCGAGGTATGCACTGAGAAAAAGTGAAAACCACATTTCATTAAAACCCTATTCTATGCCACGACGAACATCGAGTTTATTTATCGTGCTTACAATATTAATCTGTACATTACAATGATAGTTAATATCTAAACAATCCTGCTGCGCAACAAATAGTTGTCGAAATGAGGTTAGGGGTGCTGTGGGCGAAAACGGACTGTAATTTGATACACGGACAAAATTGTAACTGACACCAATTCAAACGGGATCTGTCTTTTTGTTTCTCTACATTCACCAAAAAGCGCCGTTTCAAAGATTAAAATTAATGTAAAAAAACATGAAGCTTTTAATTTAAATTTCCCCATTTGTTATTTGTCATAACGGGTAATTGCGACGTCATAACCTTATGTCACAAAAAGTGTGAAAACGATAGTCGTTTTATCACGTCTAACACCTTTCATATTCAACCACCACAAAGTGTCTAATCGATGTTATATTCTGACGTTGTTTTGACAGGTAATTGCAGAGCGAAAATCCGGTCAAATAAAGACGGTAAAGTCACAGGTTGTTACGTTGACCTCTGGAAAAGCTTACAGTATATTGGATGTGACTAATACCAAACGTAAAGGGCCAGGCGTGAAACTACCAACGCAACTTGAATTTACGTGTAGCTGTATTCGTTAACTAATTCCGATGAAACGATGACGTCGTTGGATATCATGCATCTGCCGCTGTCTGGAACACCACGATCAGGATGTCCATTATTTTCAACATGGCAAATGTATCTGTAACGGTTGGTATCGACATAGTCAACTTACCTTTGAATTAAACAATTATATCGGCAAAAATTATTTCTGAAATTTTACCCGTGTGGACATTCGAGTGGCTGGTTACCTTCATCGTCCACTGTGGTTGTGCATATTTCACCAAGAAATGGTTGATCAATATGACTCTCGACAAGATCTTCCCCTGACTTAACTTCGTAGTCAATGCTACAATAAAAATAGTTTGCAAACTAAGCAGTATTTTCGCCAAACACCATAGTGCCCTTTAAAAAGATTTAGGAAACTACAAAATTTACATTACCAAAATTTAGCAGATTTACTTTAATGCTACACGAAACAAATATACTTTTAGCTAAACTATAGTATCTTTTATTTTGTTATTGATATAAAAACATAAAAATCTGCTAAGCCATAAAATCATTATATGTTATGCGCGTTCAAGCTCGTACTCCTGCAAGTCGACATCTTGGCCGTCACGTGGTCTACTACCATGCGTCATCCAGTCAATGATTGGAGTTTTGTGTTGGTACCAACGTTTGCATGTAAAGATACAACCATTGAAACAACATTTGGTTTTGCTTTCCTGCAGGTACAAACGAATTTAAAATGTATGTATAAACGGGGTCGAAAATTATATCTTTGTTTTCGATCCAACGAAATAAGAAATGTGCTCCCCGTTTGGTCTGCGACATACCCTGCAATCGTTGTCAGATGTGCACGGAAGCGTTGCACACATATCACTCGTTATTTTGATGTGCGGCGTTGGGCAGTGCTGGTGGCTTGACCCATGTTGACCGGTGTTTCTATTGTCTTGCTTGATTATTGTCAAAGAGCTCTGTAGGAAAGTAAGATGATATTAAGTGACCTTTAACTGCTACTCATGTTTTCCCACAACTTTGTACAGATTATAAAAAATCACTAAAACACTTTGCACTCTTACCTGATGACTCCAAATTGGTCTGTTTTGAAAAGCAGGATTTGCTGACACACAATATTTGTTGCTGTTTGATTCAAATGAATACAATGTAGCACATACTATACCAAGCCCGAATAAGTTACCTTGGACTAATCTAATTATGCTATAAACTTCAATGTAACCATACACCATCGCGAACTAGCAGCTATTTACACATCAGCATCAAAATTTTATTCTTAACACAGATATTAAATGCCCATGCTGGTATTAAATACGATTCGACTGAAAAATCAAATGTTGAAAAGATCAACCAGTTGCAACGCTAGACCTTCGCTAACTTCAGGTTAACGAATCAGTCGCTGGTTTTTATGCAGACATGCCTCGCCTAATATGCCGGTACCTCCGTTTAACCGCAGAATGTAAGCCGAAGCCGTAAGTGTGCAACTGCAGTTAAAAAAATATGACGGCTCGCGCCTGCTTAGCGCAAAAAAATGCAAAAATTCAGGTCAGGGCCTAATGCTTGCTGCGTTAAGAGGCCGTGCAAGCAACTGTTGTGTTGTGGTTTACTGGCTCTAATGATTTCATTCGTGCTGCTAACCGGCTGCTGGTGATGAAAGAAATTACCAAACAAGAAAAATAACTTGGCATGTTGTACGTAAAAACAAAAAATCTTAATAAGTTTTAAATGGTACTATATGCTGTGTGAATTTTTGTGATTTTGTATTGAAACGGTAAGACGACTATGATTTGTAAAAACGCGCGTATTTCATTCTACAAAATTACCAACCATAAAATCTCGCGATAATTGTTTGCCGGAATAATCAGATTTATTTGCGTTACAGGTTTACAAAGCGAAGCCCATTCAACATGTCGATACACCGCGATGTGTACTTACGTTCTGCCTCGCCGATCTTGAAAGCGCGCTGTCATAGCAACACACAAAGACGAAG